>PVJO010034649.1:0-10746 GCA_004026905.1 Hystrix cristata | reverse complement strand
GTTGTGGAAAAGTTCAATGAATTTAAAAGGATAGATTAGACATTAAATAAACCCCATAATGTAAAAAATTATGTACTTGTGAGTGCAGCAAATGCTTATTGAAAACCTACTATTACAGTTGTCTGATACAAGAATACAGGATACCCAGTTAAATTTGAATTTCTGATGAACAGAAATGTTTTGGGTATAAATAGGTCCCAAATATTGCATGGGCTATATTTATACTAAAATTATTTAGTGCTTGTCTGAAATTAAAATTTAAATGGGTGCCCTATATTTTTATTTGTTAAGTTTAACACCCTATTCCAGTAATCCAAGAATTGTGATAGGTATTGAGGGTAGAGTGGTTAGCGTGATAGAAAAGGTCTCAGCCCTTGTAACATTTTGAATAATATGTGCATTTATTCAAGATTTATATATAGATGTGAATACAAAACACGAGCACAGGAATGTATACATATTACACGTCATCAAATCCTAGAATCCGTGAAGCCTGGGTGCTGTGGGCTACAAGCTGTCAGCATAAGGGTCGCCCCTCCCTCCACCCACACCTGTCCTCATAGATTGCTTCCCATACCAGCTGAAAAAGGAGGAAAGAAATTCAAGACTGTTTTTAAATGACTCTGCATGACGTGGCAATTGCCAAAGTTCATGGATGCACAATTAGAATTTACTCAGGCATGGCCTTGAAAGAAAACAGAGAAGTCAAATTCATTCAGTGAACGAGACATAGCAGACTGTGTCCTTGCCCTTTTTATTTAAGAGGAGAGATAGCTCGACTTGAGAATTTATTCTGATTTGTGGGCAGTGGCTATTATTTTGGCCACAGAGTCAGGGACTTGGAAAAAGCTGTTCGAATGTAGTAGTGACAAATACTTTTATAAAAGATATATGTGGAGTTTTGGAATAGCTCCAGAATGTAGCAATATCTGTATCTTTTATGAACACCCATCAAGCCACTTCTACCACAGAGTAATTTCTTAATAAGTGGGAAGAAAAGTGTCCTAGTCTGAGAGTATCAGTTAGCCTTCTTCCCTAAACCTCCCAGTGCCCCCCTAATGGGCAGGTAGTTGGCGGCAGGAACTGAGACCGCACAAATGCCCAGAGATCTGGGTTTCCCTTTGTCAAAGCTTATCGGGTTACCCACTGCTGAGTGACCAACTTTTCAACAGGAGCAACCAACCCCAAGTCTTTAGCATAGTGCCTTGGAGGACCATCTAGGCATCCAGCAGGCGGTCGGTATCATCTGCGTTCCCTTATGGAGAAACATCTATTCTTTTCCAGAAACACCAAATCCTGAATTTATAATTTGCTTTGCTTACAGCCACACTTTGCTAGTTACTTGAACATCATACACATTACAGAGAGAGACGGAGAGCATTGAAACATTGGCCCTCAAGCTCAACTGACAGACAATACCTTCTTCGGAAGAGATACAATCTTGCTGAATAGACGATATGCGCAGAACCAGTTTCTGTCTACTAGTTAACATCTCATTTAGTGAATCTCATTGTCCTATTATAAGGGTCTATTACAAAAGCTAGAATTGAGACACAGCTCACACAATTAAACCTAATGATTCACTTGTTAAAGTTTTGCTTTTCTTCCTAAAACTGCAGACTGTATTCGATTAGATGTTTTAGAACCTACTCAGAAAATTGCTTCCCCACATGAATACAACAGTGATTTCATGGAATTGGAAGCTAAGAATGCCATCTGGCCACTTTGAGCCCCGCATGCTATTCAATAAACCATCAAAAAATGCTAGATTGTTGGCTGGGGCATTTAATGCTACCAAGGGAAAATAGTGATGTATGAAACAGTGGAGTAGGGAGAATCATAAATGGAGCACAGGTGTTCCCCTGGGCGCCTCTTAGTTCAGTCATGCTGAACACAAGATTCTAATGGGAAGGCCACTGAGGGCTCGTACCCTTCAGGAAGGAAGGTTTGAGTCACCACTCTAGGCAAGCATCCAAGATCACATCGAGGGCTTGTTGAAAGCCTGGCGAACAAGTAAAGTATAGGGCACTATATACCAGCTATAGTCTTGGTACCAGTCACAGTACAAGGGTGTCCTCAAAGTTCATGTTTACGAAGGTTATATGGACTCAGAAGTTTCAAAATATTGAGACAGGATCAAGAAAGAACCAGCAGAGAAATGGACATTTTCAGAAACCCTGGACCCAGAGCTAGATGTATTAGCTGAAATATTTGTGATGTCTCCTTAGTTAGATTTCAAGTGAAGTTGGGGGTGTGAACGAGATCTCTGCATCCAGAGTGAGTTGCAATGGCTGGGTGAGAGCTTCGCTTTTAAAAGGTGATTATGAGAAAAGTGGATGAGGATGCTGGGTTGCTAAGTACAAGGGACCACCCGGGACTGACCGACTTTAGCTTCTCAACATCCAATACCCTTCCCATTAAAGGCAGCCCCACGACAGACAGACACACCCTTCTACCCACCGAGGAAACGGAAATGAGGAAGATGTTCCTCCTCCCAGCTCTCTAGAAGTGGGAAGAAGTGCACATGTGAACTATGCTGGGACAGTCATCATCTATCACCCAAGATCCTTAATCTTCAAAGAATGTGGCCAAGTAGTGACAGTTAATGGTTCCTCAGATCCGGCCTATTAGAGTAGATGGAGGAGTCCACGGCAGGATCCCTGCTAGTGTGTACAATGACGGGGAAAAGTAGAATGCTGACTCAGGGGACACCAGAGTCTATACAACTGAGAAAAAACATGGCTTGATCAATGGTACAGCCAATGCCCTGTGGCACGATGATGGATATCTTGGGCCAGCAGTGCCAGCTAAGGTGCAGTGGTCTACGAATTTGGTCCCAGCACCAATGATCAGGCCATATTCCTTCTCAGTTGTATAGACTCTGCCATCCCCTCAGTCAACATTCTACTGTTCCCCTTTCATTCTTCATACTAGCAGGGATCCTTCCATGGAATCCTCCATCTACTTTAATAAACCAGATTTGATGTCTTTTGTTTACCACCAACATCCTTGCTGAGAACAAGTGGATTTACACAATGAGAAGGTCTGGGCAATAGCTCAGGAGTGGCTGGGGGAAGTGCGGTGAAGATGTGGTATCATCAGAGATAAGGTGGTCAGGGGCAAATCCAGAGCTTCGGATGTGACACGCATGGGAACCTGAATAAACCTGGTGTGACACATAATAATGGTAGAAATTAGGCAGAAGAATACACTAAACCAGATGCCCAACTCTTCAGAAAATTAATGTAAGGGACAGGCCGTGCTGGAGGGACTGTGGAGGGGTATAAAGTAATTTAACCAAACCCAGCAAGTCCTAGATGAACAGAGACTTTAACACAAGGGAAATAAGCTAGGGTATGCATCAGGCACCAGAGAACAAAAACTATGGTTATGATTTATGCCTCTATGTCCCCCTAAAGCCTCATGTGGTCATAGGTGGTTCTTTTTCAGACGTAGCTGAATCTAGAGCATGTGATGCTGAGATTAAGGGTGTGTGATTATTAATCAATCCACCAATTGGTTTGGCATCACCCTAATTCTGGCAGCCTGGATAAGACATAAGGAGCAGAAAGAAGCTGCTAAGGTCCCTTGCTTGCCTTGCTGCCTTCAGCCTGTTGTGAGTGGTTTCTCCTCTGCCATGCTACTCTGCCTTTCAGCCAGCAATTATGGACTGAAACTGCTACAAACTGTGAGCCAGATAAACCTTTCCTCCCTTAACTTTGGGTGTTGGGTATTTTGTCTCAACAATGAGAAAGGTAACTAAGACAACTATTGAGACAGGTCTGTTGTGTGGGAGAGATGCTGACGATCTGTGTTAAAACGGCAGAGACAGATTTATGTTAAGATCAAGTGCTCAAAAGAATGTGAAGGGAGAAGGAAGTTCTAGAATTCTAGAGTTTGTTGGTCAGGGACAAATCCAGAGTTCCTGGCCAGAAGTTCCGTAGACAGTGATGAGGCCTCTCAGAAGACAGCCCAGCAATGTCGAATCAGCTTGGGGCAGCACATGCAATAATGGCTGATGTAGGAGAGGATGGAAGACCATTAAGCCAGGGTCAGTGTGGGACAGGTGTGTATAGCTAGTGCAAAATTGTTCACAAAATCTTGCTTTCACAAACACCTATATAAAATGCGCTATGTGGATTCCTAAGTAGATTGATGAGTTAGTGATAAGTTTTCACCACGAAGACCTGAGTTATAGTTCTGTGACTCTCGATTAGCTGTATGATTCTAAGTGTTTCATTTGAAATTACTCATCTGAATAATAGGAATAATAAGAATCTTATCACTTGGTGGTTGTAAGGTCAGAAAGTTAATGTATAGAAATGCTTTTTGGAAAAGTTCATTTGAGAATAATTTTAAATTTAGAAGTTTAAAAATGATGTAGCTTACACACATACACCCTTTGCCCAGATTCACCTATTGTTAACACTTTACCCTGATTATTTCATCATGTAGCATTTGCACTCAGACAGCTAGCTAGCTAGATGGACAGACAGACAGACAGACATAGAGATACAGATATAGATATCGCACATAATGGTCCTCAATACCTAAACACCCCAATTTGTATTCCTACGAATAAGGATATTCTCTTGCACAACTACAGTAATCATCAACTTTGTAAATTTAACAGGACACAGTTATTTCTGACCCTCACAGCACTTCCTTCCAGTGTGGACCCCACCTAGGGCTAGGCAGAGCACTCCATATCATGTACCCACCTCCCTCCCTTAACCTGTCACATTTCCACAGCCTTTCTTTGTCTTACAAACATGCTCGTTAAAAAATTTCACCACAGCAACACAAGTTTATGTATAAGAGAAACTCAAAATATATATGTATATAAATAAAGAACTAAATAGAAGATGCAGAAATAGGAAGTAGGGAGAAGTTCAAATAATTTCCCCAAATTCTTTCTACCGTTCTTTCAAAAATACTTCAATGTATAAGCTAATTTTTTCACTTTTACTACTAGTTTGTCTTAGTTTATGGAAAAGATAGTTTTGTGCTCTTATCTGTTTCTTTTTTTGTGAGAGAGAGGTTTTTCTTTTTGTCTGTAAATTTTACTCTGAGTAACATTTTGGCCATTCTTTTAAGATTATGGTACACAGTGTATTAACTATTATTATTCTCTAATCATTTTGTTGTAAAATTTTGTTTTATTTTTTCATAGAAGTAAAAGTGCTTCTTTATATTTTCTTTATTAATATCTACATGTTACATTAAAATAGAAAAAAGAGGAATTAAGAAAGATACTAGAAAAAAAATCCTACTGAATCAATCAGATAAAGATTTATTGCATATTGCCCAAAACAGAAGAATCAATAGTCACATAGAAATATGCATAGTGATATAAAAGCATGCCGAAAACCATAAGAAGTTGACAAAATGTTTTAAGGGCTTCCATGAAATGGAAATAAAGGTAAAGAATGCTCAATAAAAAATAAATACTTGAAACGCAAAAAAAACCAGTTAAATTAGAAAATACAGATGTATGCAAAGAACAAATATCACCCATAAGCCTGGACTATAGATTAGTCAAGCCCATCACATTCCACTTCCCTTCTGTGATGAGCCCCCCAAATTCCAAGCCCATCTGTCCTTTATTTGTCTTCTGCTCTGTGCATTTTTGTCCTTGAGGACAACCTGACACTGCTCTCGTCTACAGTGTGTGTGTGTCGAGGACAACCTGACACTGCTCTCGTCCACAATATGTGTGTGTCTGTGTATGCATACGTGTGTGTGTGTGTGCATGTGAAAATCTCAGAGTGTGCTCCATAAACTACAAGGTCATATACAAGTTCAGAGCTAGACTGAGCTAGACATGGGATTGTGCTGAGTACCTTTTCCTGCTGCCTATTTGCTCAATCTCTGGCTGCTGTTCTTTGCTCATTTCTCTTCCCTCTTTCAGCCCAGAACCTCTTTTCTCTGCATCCCCAGAGCAGTGTAATTGTTTCTTGTTGAATCACACTGCTATTATCTGTTTATCTGTCGAATCTAGTACTATGCCTTACATGACTTTCCATTCTCAGTGTCCAGTCAGTTCTTGACACATACTAGATGCTTAGTAAAGAGATACAGAAGGAATGCATCAATCTGTATGCATTTCATTGTTTCTGTGGACACAGTGTTATATAGGAAACTACTCAGTCTTCATATACAGGCAAACTATTGAGTCTCGGCTTTTGTGTAACTAGGAAAAACATTGGCTTACTGAAAGCATCACACCTGTTCTATTATTTACAATTAAATCCATTTAGGCTTATGGTCAATACAACAGTATCTAAGTGAAAGCAGAGCAATTAATAAAATCATATGTAGGAGGAAGATTCAATCTTGTTTAAATTAAGACAGATGAAAAAACTGGTGTAAAATTGGAGCACCAGATGGTATCAATACATTACACTAATTTTCTATTCGCATATTCAATTATATTTTAAATAAAAACTAATATGGGTAATTTATCTCATTGAGTTCGTATGCACCATCTGATTAAAAATTCCCACAGAGTTCAATTTAACCACTAATCTCATACTGCAGTGCGTGGAGCAAGCTGGGCGTGATCTGCAGGGTGTGACCTGTGGGGTGTTCTTGAGCGGATGCTGGATCCTGTCGGGGGTAGGAGGGGGGGGTGTCACAGGACCAGAAGTCAGTACTGACTTCTGTCTCCCAACAGTATGGTTGTCAGATGAAATACAGGCTTCAGAGTTAAACTGGATTTCAAATAAACAAAGAATAATTTTTCAGCACAAATATGTCCCAAACAGTGCATACAATATATACTAAAAAAAATACCCACAGTGTACCAAGAACTTCTCTGTGCATCCCTTTTCTCTGTGAACTGATCCACGAACCAGGGCCTCAGATTTGCTGGGAGAGAAGCAGAGGCCCTAAGAGGATAGTGCTTCCATGTAAATCTCTGCCATTTCCAGTAATATTTGAATGGACTCCAGCGTTAAGTGGCTGGAGGGAGCACATTCTGATGCAGGGGTTTGGAGGGGCCTCCCCACTCAAGGATTAGTGGGCCCCCTGGGCACAGCCAATCGTCGCTTCAGGCCTAGTGTCCCAGCTCTAGACTCTCCGGCTTGTAGGACGGCTCCACTCCCAGGAAAGGATCGTCTGTGTCTGTGGTGGTTTTAGTCACGTGGGGCTCCACCTTCTTGGAACTCCAGATGGGCACAGGCTTAGGACAAGATGTGGAAGCTTCTGGAACTCAAAGTCGCTGGAGACCTCTTATCCTGGTGTCTCCAGTTTTAAAGGGAGTGAGATCCCATAAATTCAGGGCTAGTCAGCCCCGCCTGGCCAGCTCCTAGACCAACATCCCTAAATGATCAACGCATCCCTATGCAGACCTAAGAGATTTGACCCAAGATTCACAGTGACAAAGGACACAGAATGAGGGTTGAACTTTGCCCTGCTTTTAGTTATCTATTGGGCATCTCTAGGCCCAAGTGAAGAGTCATGGTTTGTAGCAAAACTGGCTTTAAGTCCCTGACTATCCCGAAAGAAAACAGAAACCATGTTTTTGGTGGGAAGCAGGTAGGGCCCGGGATTCTGCCGGTTCCCTGTACCTATAGTGGTCTCTGACTATGTCATGACTGTGTCAAATCTACTGCAGGATGTAGTATCCTCTCTGGAGGTGTGCAGATGTCTCAGTTTACTTTGAAATACACCCCCTAAAAAAGCCAGTGTACGGACAGGGTTGGAAACATGATCAGCCTGTGATAAAGTAAGCATAGCAAGTTGTCAATGGTATTTAGGGTTGACTGTAAAGTTTATTCGACTTTTCTGCCAAGGGCTAAGGGTAGAAAAGCTTATGCCAATTTGCGCAAATTTTCAGTTGGTCAACATTAAACCTGGGGAGGAAACGATGCCTTAGAAGTAGTGCCAACTTCAAAAGCAGAGTTATTCAGATAAAATCCCCCTGGGCGAAAATACTGTATTAAACCTCCTTGACCTATCTGCTTGCCGTCCACTCCACCCCACCCATCCTCCTTAAGGAAATGATTACAAATAAGGGCTTCTGCTATCTGGAGAATGTGAAACTAGATGGAAGGGATAACATTAAATAAATATGGAGCAACTTGAGAAACAAAATATATACGGTAACCCATATAGTACAATAAACACCTACAAGTCCTTACCAAGATAAATGTGTAATGAATAACATTGCAGAAATAAAGGGGTTTTTGACAGAAAATTCCAACTATATGTAGAAGAAATGATGGAAATAGAAAATTGCCTCTATGTATCAGCAAACACTGTGGCAGTAAACGTCTTAGGTAAGAATCACCAAGGCTGTTAAGCCTCATGGGCAAAAGTATGAGAAATGGCTCAGTCTCGTGGCCTCCTCATGAGACACCTGCTAATTAAAAATGGATATTTAAATTGCAAGAGAAATCTGACTCATGTCACTTGATCTGTGAATCAAAATTAATATCACTTACTGTCTACTCAATTTGAGCTGCTTTACAGAATATGACAAGATAGATAAATCACAAGCAACAGAAACTTACATCTCACAGTTTTGGGGACCAGGAAGTCAAGTTCAAAGTGCCAGCATATTTGGTGTCTGATGAGCAACAACTTTCTGCTTCACAGGTGGCCATCGCCTCATTGTGTCCTCACTTGTCGCCACTCTCGGGAATCTCCTCAATGTGGGCACCAATGAAGAAGGAGATTAATGGCAACGTATTGTTTACTCTGAAAATTACATTTTAAATTTAAACGCTCACTATGTTTAATGTGTATGTTTCAGTCACAATCACATATCAGACTGATGGCTAGGATTTCAACTTATGAATGGAGGGGCACAAATATTCAGCCTGTACCCCAACGATGAGAGAAATCGTCATCATACCCTGCCTGATATGATGTGCTGAGAACAAACCACTGCTTTATAGTATTTCTGACAAAAATGCTCGCCACGGTCCTAAACATAAGGACATACCAGACAAAGCCAAACTGAAAGGCATTCTACAAAATGCTTGTGTGTATTGTTAAAAATGTCAATCATGAGAGACAGAGACTAGGAACTGTTTGGGAATAAAGAGGCCTAAGGAGACATTGCACAGAAATATACTGTGTGATTCTAAATTGGATTCTGGACCAGAAAGTAATTCTTTGGCTTCATAGGTCATGAATGGGACAATTGATGAAGTTTCAATAGCTGTGATTAGATAATATTACTATACCAAAGTTATCAGGAGACACACAATGAGGTACTCGGAGATACAAAAGTATCACTCTACTTAATCAAACAGTTCCGAGAAAAGCAGATAGATAGAAAGATAGATACTGATAGATGGAGAGAGAGAGAAAGAAAGAGAGGGAGAGAGAGAGAAGGGGATTTATCTTAATTTCTCATTGTTTCAAACTTTATGGAAATTTCACTTTTTTGTCACTTAAAAAAAGATTCTTGGGCTGAAGATGTAGCTTAGTGGTAGAGTACTTGCTTAACATACACAAGGCCCTGGGTTCAATCCTCAGTACTGCAAATGTGATGGTGGACTGATTAAGACAACTTGTAAGAGAAGCTTAACTAAATTGTCTCAGTAGTTCCACACCCTGGTGTGGAAGATTCACCCTAGTGCGGCTCCTCACCTGGATGCTATCAAGGGAAAATGAAGAAGGAAGGATCTGCTTTGGTTTCTTTGGAGGAGCTCCACCTTCACTTTGGATGTAATCTCCTAGATTAGTGCACAGACTCTTCAGCTTCCTTTGCAGACTCATCAGCCTCCAGATACGGACTCGTACTGAACACTGCAGTGAGCTCCAGACCTTCAGCTGGATCCCTTGGATCTCCAGTGCGCAGGCGGACCCTCTGCACTCTTCCACATCTGACTCTATGGGATGCTCTTGTAAGCCAATCTGTAAATTATATATTCGTATATCTTGGATTATATCTGTTTCTCTAGTAAATGCTGACTAATACAGACAGAAATTGGTAACAGAGAAGTGGGGTCCTTGCTGTGACACTGCCTGGCCATGTGATTTAGGAGCCTTTGGAATTGCTTTGGGAAGGTTTTGAGAGAGTGACCAAAGAGGCAGGCCTGGAACGCGCTAGCCTGTGTTGTATGGAGACTCTGGTCAGGGCCTGGAGGACCAGAGTGCCCCAGTAGAAATGCTGCCAGTTGGCATGAGGCTCATGAGGCTTCTGTTGAGGGCTGCATTGGCTCCTGAATCACAGGTGGTGTGTGTGTGTTTTGGCAGAGGTTGGTCTGCATTTTGTTTGTGTTTGGCGGTATTGCCTGGTGGCAGGAAAATTTCAATGCAGTCCAGTGTTGGGACAGTGGCATGGTTACTATTGAGGGCTTTTGGCTGGATCTATTTTGGAAATCAGTAGCAGAGAGCCAGCAAGATGCTTCAAAGTGTTTGGCCAGAGGGGAGTTGTGGACTGCAAGGATGAACAGAGAAGAAAGTGAGAAGAAAGTGGTTGTGGGGAAGAAACAGGACAATGGAAAAATGACCTGAGGCCTTTGACCAGAAGGGAAGAGTGTATTTGGGGTTCAGGAGCTCTTTGGGGGCATCTCTTAGTGTTGCTGTGCTCTGTCGTTAAAGTCAATGGAAACCAAAAGATTTTTAAAATCCAAAGCCATATTTTTTTAAAGTGGATGTACTACACTAGTATATTGCACTTTGTAAACAAATTATTTACTTTTTTAGAACAAGCAAGAGAGAGGGAAGAGTTGTATGTTTGTAGGTATAGTTGTAATTTTGGGGCACCTGTTTGTAATCAGTGTTGAG
>PVJO010034648.1:0-10778 GCA_004026905.1 Hystrix cristata | reverse complement strand
TAAATCCTACAGTAAAAAAAAAAAATATAATGGCCCAATGGTCACAAAAACACAGATATTTTTATTTAGTGTATTCATTTGCTATGGTTAAAATTAAATAAAGAAATCATTAGATTTCTTTAACTAAAGAGCAGAGTCTATGTGCTGTCAAATACTACTTGTACTTAGGTTACATCTCTGGCCAAATAGAGGTTAGTATTAAAGACAAAAGGCTTATGTCAAATGCTACCTAATTTTGTCTGACTTTTACAAATTTTTGAGCTACTATTCATCAATATTCACTTTTAATTTTTAGCTCCTGCTTATTTAACATCGTCATCAAATCAAGTTTAGGTGTCAATAACTTGCTAATATCAATAACTTGCTTGTCAAATGATAAAACCCATTCTCCCTTGCCTCCTTTATATCATTTAGGGTGAAACTTTTAGTCCCCGGCTAGGGAGGAGCAACATCCCACCTCAACCGGAAGCAGTTATAAGAAGGCAGAACCTCAGACCTTCTGCATCTCTTAAGAATAAGGGACCAGAGTTTAGGGGCAGAGGAAGGAATGAAGCAGGAGACAAGAAATAACAATGGGTAGAAATGAGGCAAGGAAAATCAGAATTTTAAAATTGTGCTTTTAAGAAAAACAACAGCTTCAGGACACAGGAAGTTATTCAAGCCTTTATTCCTTCTAGGAAATCCACACACACACACACACACACACACACACACACACAGATGTTGTAAGGGTCTTAAAGACACAATAAGACTGTAAATTAGGACAGGAGCCTGTATTTTTCCCCTTTCCACCCACAGACCTTCATCCTCAAAAGAGAATCAGCATTAGTGGGCAGCATATCTCAACTTCAAATACATGTAAATAGTTTGCACTCCAACCTAGCCCATCAGCCAGCTATGAAAGACAGTAGGAATACCTTACTCTAGATTACCCATTTCAAAGGCACCACCAAGACCCCATAAATCAGCCCAAGTTCGGATCACAAGGCACCTACTTTGGTAACCTCCTAGAATGCCGCCCAATGACTAGACTATGTGCCCGTTAATAACACCTAACAAACTATCTCATATTTCAGTATGCCTATACAGTTTCAAGTAACCCTAGTAATCACTCATTATATGGGGACACTGTTATACCCATTTTATAGTTAAGCACATTGACTTTCACTATGTAAACAGGTCATTATTTGTACAAGTAAGCCAATGATACATACTCTATTACAGAAACTGCAAGACCACTTTGTAAAAGCGAAAATTGACATAATGTGATTCCTTCCCTTTCATTGTTAGCAAATAATAATTTCAATTTCCGTTTTAACATTAGACTAAAATGGCTATAATGCCCCCCCCACTTGACTAAATTTTAGACAGATCTTTTTCCTAACTACAGGCTCTGACCTCTTTTTGATCAGGATTCTAACTTTAGAAATCTTTCAACTGTAAATTCTCTATCTCTTTGAGATGTAAATATTCGCCCAGCTTTTCACGAGTTCTAAAATCCAGTAGTATCTTTCTCAAGCATCTGGACGCCATCCTTTGAAATATAACCATGAAAAAGGGGAGTGTCCTCACCTCCCAGTTGCCATGGGAGAGTTGGAGCCTTATTTCATCAGTATACATTAGCAAACAGAGATGGCTTAATTACACTGATCAACCTCCTCCTCCCCAAATCCTCCAGGACTTTTGCACTAACTTACTCCAGTGATTAGAATACTCCAGTGTTTTGTTTCAGCCATTTAAACTCAGTCCTCTATTATAATTGTCTTGAATAAAATCTTCCTTGCCTATTTAACTTGTCCGATGCAATTTTTCTTTGACACATCATATCCATAACTTAAAATTGAATTCAACTGCCAACATCTGTTAACAACTTAAACAGCTTAAGGATAAAACTGACCTCCATTTTCGAATTATTTATTTACAATTTGACTAGAATTTGAACTCTGAACATGGAATTAAATTCTCTTCGACACATTTAACCAAACTCTGGAAAGGAATATTGATGTTAGAGTTTTTCAGATATTTTATAAACCTTTTATAAAACAAGAAGCAATACATCTTCTCAAGATTCCTGTTTTACAAAATAAAAGCTAGGTAGTATGAAATAACCATGTCGTTCTGTAAATGGGAGAGCAATTAGAGATGGAGAGAGGAGAAATAAAAGGGAGAGTGTGGTAAAGCAGGAAGAATTAGTATGTGTAATATGCATACACCATCCCTCACAATAAGTGTAATCAATACATACAGCAGATATATACTAGTAAACAAAAAATGGATTGCTACTCTGTATAAAATAAACTGAATTTTATCACGAAGACTAGAGAGTTTTTTAAGTCTGTTACAGGAGAATTTAACCCTTTCCGATTCTGCCTGACTACTATGGGTCAAGATTTAGGTTATCCATTCATTGTCTCTTTATAAGCAATTATTATTTCATCCTTTTATTCTCTATTGCGGCTGTATCAATAAAATATCAGCTATACAGTAAAAAATTAAAATAGATCTGTCGCCAGGAAGCTAGGTCCTAACAGAGGCATTGCCCCTCACTTCCTTGGCCCTCAGTTCTTTGTGCTCTTGATGCAAGAATTTAATCAACACACACAAGTGGCCATGAAGAAGTATCGATAGAATTTATTATAAAGAGGATATAAAAGTATTTGCACCTTCAAGTAAAAGATGGCCAATACCAAGGAGACGTCTGCCCCAAGTGCATATTTACATACATTTTTATTCTCTTAGGGTTACTCTTAGGGTTCAGAAAATTACGGTGATTATGATACTTATCGGCATTTTATTTAGAATTTACTTTGGAATTACAAAATGTCTTCCTCTCCTTTTCCGATGGTCAGTGTTTCCTCAGGGGCTTTAATCAAGTAAAATATTTAGGAAAAATACTAATGAGAGATAAAATCTTAATTCAAAGCAGATCCTAGCCCAAACAGAGGGTCTTTAAAGAACACTTCCTCTCCTGATATCACTGGAATATGGCAACCAAGGATGCTGTACACCTTGTCCTGGAAGCACACACCCAGGTAGCCAGAACATCAGAAGGGATGGGCACAACCTACAACCTTAACGTGTCACTATCCTCAGTGGGATCGCTTTAGGTCTGAGACCTAACAAGTGATTACAAATATATTATATTGTTTCTTTATTTAACTGGCAAAGCATGTTATTTTGGAGTCCCCAGCCCCCAAGCCCTCAGGCTTGCTAAAGTGTAACTCCTTGCCTGACATATCTATGCATGAGTTTCTCTAAATGTCCAAAGGTTGCATCCCACATTCATTACCATCTTTATTTTCAACTTAACTGATCACTTCTAATCCATTTTGGTTTGGGGTTTAGGTTTTGGTTTTGTTTTTGTTTTGTTTTGTTTTGTTTTGTGGTCTTATAAAATTGTTCTGACCATTTTACTGGTGAAAAGAAAATGATGGCTTTGTTTTCTAGAAATGTTGAACTAGAATGAAGAAATATTATACCACCAAACATAAGGCACACATCTCCAACTTATAATGAAATGAGAGAAAGTTGGGTTCGTCTTCTAAGTTCTGTCATACTACTTCTTTTGGTGCCAGTACAGAGCCTTTTATTTCAAGCTGAACATTTTGTATATGTAATGGATACAATGCAAAATGCTATGGGCAATGCTGGGTGGCTGCCATCTCAGGGAATTTCCTAGTAAAATGAGACATTTTCCTCTTGAGACCATTTCATGAAGTTGTCTTAAAATAAAATTTAAAAGCAATAAAAATGCCTGGATATGCTTGCATTTCTGGAGTTAACTAACAGAAAATAACATTTTAAGTGATGAGTAAATATACATTTGGAGTCTCTTGTATTGTTAAACTCTGATTTAGCTCAGTGTATTAGTTTATAGACTTACTTTAAATTTAATTTTCCAATGTCCATATTACTCCACTAAAATAAGTTTACTAACTTTTCAGCAGTTTTAATATATATCAGTCAAGAGCCAATGTACCCTGTATTTATTAGATGTCTTCTTTTTAATCATGAGAATGTAGCATATTCTGTCATGATCTGATGGTGCCTCATCATGAACTTTGTATTAAAATTGTAATGATGTAGCAGAATTCCTCCTGGGGACCTCTAATTCCTGTTTTCACAGATGTTCCCACTGCTGTGGAGGCAGGTTTGGACCAGGAAGTTGGCAAAGCCCAAGCTGTAATAATACGATGATGACTTTAAAATGACAGAGCAAAGTATGAAAATGGGAAATAAATGTTTTTATATTCAGTAACTTTGTTTATAATTGAACCGTGTCATTTTCCAGGTGAATATTGTTGCCTTAGGTTTCCAGGGAAGCCGTTTATAATGATTATTGCTATTTCTTGAAAATGGCAGCTCATTAAAATGACTCTTCTTGCAGTCTTACCTCATAAAGCATTTCTTCATGTTATGAGACAGATTGAATTAGGAAAGAATTTTTGTGGTCGAATTTAAACATGTAAAATATGAATAAAGTGAAAGAATCACATTGAAATATCTTGTTTACAAGAAGACATATAAGAAATACATATCAAAATGAGTAAGAATCGAATTTACAAAAATGTAGCAGCAGTCAAGCATACACACAAGTCATGAGAGACACACAAAGTAATATAGAGTAGCAAAGCAAGGAAAAGAATTAATACTTACTGTATGTTCAGATTTGTGGTTGAAATTGTTACTAAGGTATATTTTTCTGTTTGAACATGTGTTGTGCCATGATGGATGTATAGGTAGAATCTATTTTAACACTTGTTTTAGCTTTGCGATATACAGTAGCACTTCTGGTTGCAATCATTGAGGAAAAGTAATCAATGTGATTATGCTTCTAAAATTACAGATTAGTAACATTTTCACACTGGCAAGGAGATCATATGCAATAAAAGGGCCACATTGTGTGAGGATTTCAGTACAGAATATGATGTTTTATCTTCACAAAAATAGATTTCTAGAACATAACATCATGCTTTTTGCCCTGAAAGTTTAGCACATTTACCCCCACATGTATACACTTACTTAAGAATAGAAACTAAGGAACACTCAGACCCACTGCCCTGGCAGAGCACTCGCACCTGCCGACTTGTCCCTTGCCAACTCCACAACTATGGAGTTCCACCTTGGCTCAGCCACTGCCAACTTGAGCTGGTTCTGCACTGTTTTTTGTTGCTGTTGTTCTGTTTTTCATTTTTTGGTGGTACATTTTGGATGTACAGAGTGATACCATTCATCATAGGGATTTTGTACCTGTACAAGATTTATCTTGCTTCTTCTTTTATTCCTCCATTCCCCTCCCCTTCCTTCCTCCTTATTTACAAAAGCTTTGATTCCATTTTTTTCCTTCTAGAATACATTGTTTTCCCTTTGCATGGGGCAGCAGAAGTGCTGGCCAAACAACAGACCTGGTCTTGGACAAGGCAAAGTGTTGAATAGGAAATTTAACATGCCAGACCAGAGGAGGAGTCATGTGATAGATGTTAAGGAAACATGCACCAAAAAGAAATGATCTGGAAGATCCAACATGACTGAGTAGAGGAGAAGCCATGTCAGAGAGACTCTTCAAAGAACATTAACAAGAAACTCAGAGAGGAGGAGAGGCTATCATAATAGGAAAGAGACGTAAAAGATGGATTAACCAAACACAACGCGGTGACCATGTCTGAATTCTGCTTTAAAGATTCCAACCCAAAGAACATTATTCAGAGACAACCATAAAATATTCCACAAGGAAGAGAGAACCACATAGGACTGAGAGAACCAGCAGCAGTTGGAACTTGCAAAGAAAATGCAAGATGCTGCTCCAAGAGCAGCCTTCCACAGTAAAGAGTTGGTGTATGATCTTGGTCACTGGTTATCTGTTTGCAGAAAATTGAAACTGGATCCTTTATCTCTCACCATATACTAAATTAAGATCAAAATAGATCAACGAACATTAAGACAAAAATATTAAACATGCTGGAATATAAAATAGGTAATTCACTTGAATACATAGGTGTAGGAAAAGATTTTCTATACAGAAGCTTAATTACACAAGAAATAGCAGCAAGAATCAACAAGCAGGATTATATTAGACTATAAAGCTTCTGTACAACAAAAGAATCAATCAATAGATTGAAGGGGGCTGGGGATTTAGCTCAGTGATTAGAGTGCTTGCCTTGCAAGCACAAGGCCCTGAGTTCAATCCCCGGTACCACAAAAAACAACAAAAAAAAAAAACAAAACAAAACAAAAAAAAAATAGATTGAAGAGACAACTTACAGAATGGGAAAAATTTTGCTAGCTACTCCTCAGACAGAAGACTAATATATAGAATATACAAAGAAATAAAAAAAATTAAACATCTTAAAATTAAAGACCCAGTCAAGAAATGTGGAAGAGCAATGAACAGACACTTCGCAGAGGAAGAAATACAAATGCTCAACAAATATATGAAAAAAAAAATTCAATCTCTCTGGCCATTAGAGAAATGCAAATTAAAACAATGCTAAATTTTCATCTTACTTCAGAAAGAATGGCAATCCTTAAGAAATCAAATAATAACAAATGTTGGCATGACTGTGGTGAAAAAGGAACCCTCCTTCATTGTTGGTGAGAATGCAAACTAGTACAACCATTATGGAAATCAGTTTGGAGATTTTTCAAAGGACTGAAATTAGAAATTTCATATGACCCAGATATTCTCCTTCTTCGCCAAAGAGTTTAAGTCATTATACTACAGCGATACATTCACACCAATGTTTATAGCAACACAATTCTTAATGACTAAATCCTGGAAGCACCCTGTGTATCCATCAACAGACAACTGGATAAAGAAAATGTGCTATCTATATATATAATGGAACACTACTTGGCTATAGAGAATGACAAAATTGGGACATTTTGAAGGAAAAGGGATATACCTGGAAAATGTAATGTTGAGTGAAATAACCAGACACTCAAGTTTAAATACTGTATCGTATCTTTCACTTGAGTGAGGCAAAGTACAAACAAAGAAAATGTTAAAGGATGGCTAGAAAGGAACAAGGGGATGGATCTCTTGCAAAAGAGAAGTGTTCCAAGGAAAGAAGACCACAGGGTGAGAAGAAGAGGAAGGAGAAATAAGAATAAAGATAGGCCAAATAACCCCAATTGATGTAGACAGTATGTGCCATAACATGACTTAAGACAAATAATATCAATAAGAATGAAAAATGGGATAGAAAAACTGGAGGAGGGAGGGAAGCGGAAGGGGATTAAACAATGTAATAGGTACATGTAACCATTCTCCAAGATGATTGTAAACTAAATAAACTGCAAACAAGCGCAAATAAAATAAATAATTTAAAAAGACCAGAAGTTAATAGCTCCTATCCACAATTGAGTAAAAGCGAGATATAGTTGCCTATTTAGATTTCAAGTGGCACTAGAAATTATGCTACCTTACATTTTTTAAAGTTCAAGATTGATGGTAAAATGAAAGCCATCATAAATATCTTGTCAAATTCATCTTTTTATTTCCGTTAATATTCAAACATTCTAATGGAATTCTCTGCATAATGTTTTGCCTTCTATGTATGACCCTACCATATTTATTGTCATGCTGTTTGGCAAAATTTTCTCTAGAAGTTGTCTATGGTTACAATCTCTAGTTCTTTAACTTGTTGCACCCATACTCCCTCCACTCAACTAAAATAAAAGTCACCATGATGAATTGACTTATTGCCTCCCTCCCCTATCACTCACCCCACTGCAATGTGAGTCCCATAAGAGAAGACATTTTATAACTACTTATTTATTGGTTGCTGGTCACACAGCAGTGACCAATAAACATGGGTCAATGAGCAAAGTGTGAAAAAATGAACAGAGTTTTAGTCAAACTGTACTTTGCTCAAGAATGAACGATAACTTTGTGTAGGTCTTATATTTCCAAATCAAGTTGATCAGTAATATAAATCAACCTCTCTTGAGAGATTCCCCCATATTTCTGCAGTCTTCCTGACATCCAATAAGGATTCTCAATGAACCTCTCATTTTGGCAATGGCTACCGGAGTAGGAAAGCTGCAGGAATCCCAGGTTTGACTAAGTCTTCACTAGTTGCTGAATGTGTCTTTGATGGTTCCTTCAATTATGTACAGTATAAACCATCTGTTTTTCTTTTTACAATAAATTTAATAATGTGCAACATACACTTTACTCAATTCAGATTGGTACATACCCATTACCAACTTTTAAAATTTTGCTTCTTTTCCAGTTTACCTTTCCTTCAAATATCTTTGATGCAATTCCACTATTTATAGCACTAAAATTGAAGACATTTGCTTAGCAACTAAAATCTTCAAAAAATTTCCTCAACCTAGCTTTACTCCTCCCTATGAGAACAACAATAGTATTTGACAGGATTAGCAAGCTGTCCCTATGAATAACATACCGAAACATTTTCATAATTTTAAAAACAACTACGTTGGGAAGAGAAGTGATTTTGACTGTTTAAACAGTTACATTAAGAATAAGAGATCAATGAGTTCAATCATTATAAGGCAAGTCACTGATGTGTGGTTTATATGGCATGATTAATTATTGAATTAAGTCAATGTTATATTAAACCAATTAATACTACCCACTAATTCTTTGTGATACGTCATCCTTCTGCTCAAAGCAGAGACCAAATCTAATGCATCTTGAGTCATTCAAAATTTTTTTTTCAGTTAGCACTTGATTTCAATGCCTACATTTCAAATTATCACTTTATATGTAATCCAAGCAATTAATATAGGCAGACCAATTTTACTCAAATTCAGCTAATAACTATTAATTAATGGCCAGATTATGAATAAGTAGATTTGTTTCAAAGATGTTTGTTAACAAAATTGTATGGTAAGTAAGCATTGCTCTCCCAACCATAGAAGAGATACGATTTCTCTTTGCGCCAATTGGAATATTATTAAAAATAAATGATGTGGGAATCATGACCATCTTTACCACCATAATCCTTCCCTTTGGAAGAAAAGAAAACTCCCTAAAACATCAAAGCCAGACTGGCAGTTCTGAGGTGCCCTGGGACTTGATTACTGCTCCACATGTTCGGAAGTGCAGAAAGAATTAGATCTAAAGTGACAGTGCTCACTGACAGGAAGGAGTCTAACAGAGAAGATGCACTGACAGACTAGCACTTCTATGACTCACGGTGCTGGTATAGGAGCTTTTAGGAAAATCAGGTTTTCCTAAGGAACTCTTCCAACCAAAGGGTTATCGAAAATGATAGCATTTAGCAAGCTTCACCCAATCTCCCTACACCTATCTCACTGGGCAGTACTAAGTACACCAATTCTGGAATGGGTGTTTGTCAGCTGGAGCTGCAACTCGATGCTTTATGGAGAAAGAACATTTGATGTGACACACAGAAACATTCTACAAATCAAAAGGTATTACATAACTATTTAACATCAAAATTATTTACCTGCAGAGTCACCTAAGTAAGAACAATTACTTGAGACCTGTGTAACACAACCCCATTGCTATTCCATTACAATTATCTTTCCAGTGTTAAAGATGCCAGATGAAAAAATGGAATTGTGAAACTGAAATATACACAAGTAATGTCATTTAATTTTCTATATAATTAAAGAAGATGGGTGCATGGTAAACTCTCTTTTTTCTACTCTTCGTACCTGTTGATAGGTCATGACAGAGTCACAGAAACCATAATTTAAAAAACTAATTTCTTAAGGTTAAGTAACCAATCAAAGAAAAGCACAACCTCACAGCACTTGGAGCTGAAAAAAAGCAGTCAGCCTTAGAACACAGTTTAAATTCATTTAGTGTTTTCTCACATTTCCGGTGTTCCCACTGTATTTATGGTCTCATTATACTTGACACCAACGCTGGGAGGAAGAGTATGTAAACATTGCTGTTCTCATTGTATACATTAGGCAACTAGAAGTGAAATGAATTATTCAGAGTTTACATTTAGTTGATAGCAGACATAGGCTTGTTAATCTTGCACTACTCTGGTGTTATCACGGAGGAGCTGTTTTATTAGGCAGTTGGAGTTTTCAAAGTTAAAATTTAGAAATAAGCTATAATGACCCTACCAGAGGTGTAGATTATTTTCTCAAAGTCATTGAGGGATAAATATTTTTAGTCATAGCTAACATAAAAACATATTAATATTTGTGAGATGTTCTACAAGTATTTAACCTTAAAGGATTGTGACTACATGTTATTTTGTGTCTTATGAAAATGTTTTCTAGTTAGCAAGAAATAATGGCAAAATATAATTCATTCAATTTTTTTGTTAGTTTTATGTCCTTTGGTTTTACATGTGATATGAGCTATAGTGAGTCATATTATTTGTGTGCAATCACTATGCACTGATGGATTGTAAGGATTAAAAAAGAAAACACTATGTTTATGTTCGAGAAATCTATATTTTCTCATGAAATAAACGTATTACAAAAATAATTATTGTATAACATAAATGTTCTAATAGGCATAGACCATTTCTAGAGTAGAAAAACTGGATAAATATAGGCATTAGAGAATCACTACTTTAAAAGTTAGAAAAAATACATTGTGAGTAAAGAGAATAGAAGAGGACATAACATGGTAATATAAAAATTTTAAAAAGCTGTATGTTACTAGCATACAGGCTATACAGAAGGTAGGGAGTTTGGAGGGATAGGCAAGACTGACTGCTGTAGGAAGAGTAAGCTAATCTAAGATTTTTGGATGTGTTTTTGATATAGGATTAGGGCGTGGCCTGACCTGGCTGGGAAGATGAACATAACCTTGGGGA
>PVJO010034647.1:0-10726 GCA_004026905.1 Hystrix cristata | reverse complement strand
ACTTGGTAAAATGTTACAAGCAAACAGGATATTCAGTGTCTCAGAGCACCAACCCACAACCACTTATTAACGTCAAAAGAAAAAAAGCATCTTTACAGTAGCCTAACCTGACATCCACCACATCGAAGAGATGCAGTAAGTTCAATAACTGAGAAGGCTCTCAGGCGCCCCCAGAGGCACCACAAGGAACAGGACGTAAGATCACCCAAGTCTCCTTCTTCACAGAAGTGCTCAGTTGGGCGCTGTGAAAAAGGGGACAATCAGATAAACCCACAGTGTGTGGCCTCCACAAATAATGGGCCTGATTCCTCAAAAATGTCAGTGCCACCAAAAGGGGGAAAGAACAGAGAAGGCAAAGGACTGGCTCTAGATCAAGCGTCCCGGAGATGAGGGACCCCAATCAGACTCCAAAACAAAAGCATAGAGGGAGTTACTGGGAAAACTGTACGATCTGGGTATGGACTCTCTTAAGACACGACCATGTAGTCATCAGGGTCATGTCCTGAGTGTGACAAGAGTCGATGGAGATTGTGGACCAATGTCCCTGCCAGAGGAAATCTGTGCTGAGGCATTAGGGGCTGTGAGACGTCACGGAGTCTGCAACTCATTTCCAGTGGACCAGAAAAGTATCTGTGGATGTAGGAATATCATGTGGAAGAGAGATGAAGTTAATGTGGCAAAATATTATACTGGTAAATGAAAGGAAATCTAAAATTTTTCTGTAGGTTTATAATTTTTCCAAATAAAAAGTTGGAGGGAAAAAAGCCACAGTAACAAGCACTCTCCTTGTACTGCTTTCTCAGTCTGAGATTCACGACGGAACTGATACATCTCAAATGCACAGCCACTGCTGGCCCCATCTTCACACCCGGGACAGGCGCTCTAGTGAGGTGTGGATCTGCTGCAGACAGGGAGCTCTGCCTGCAGCCAGCAGAAAGGCGATCTCCTAAGCCCCGAGCTGGAAGCCAGCCGAGCAAGGAGCAGCAGGGGAGAGGACACAGCTCGCAGTCTTCACGCGCAGCTTAGGTTCCTGGGCCGGCTGGAGCTGAATCCGGGGATGGACAAGCTCAAACTAACGAGAAAGCTC
This sequence comes from Hystrix cristata, assembly GCA_004026905.1. Lineage (NCBI taxonomy): Eukaryota > Metazoa > Chordata > Mammalia > Rodentia > Hystricidae > Hystrix > Hystrix cristata. The sequence continues at coordinate 9,639 of PVJO010034647.1, read as the reverse complement.
AAAACGAATCCACGCCCAGCTCAAAAACTGGCAAGATCGCAGGCATCACCCTGAGCTGAGCAGCACAACACTGGAGATGGAGCCAAGTGGCCAAGTGATCCCTACTTAAACTGGAAATAAAGTAACAGGAATTCAAACTGCAGCTCGGCCGTGTGCAGCAGCACGCACGCAGGAACCCAGGTCCTCAGCCCTCCCCTGCACGGGAAGAGATGTTCCCTGTGGGCCAGGGTCTAGCTCAGTCTTCGTCCTTTATACAACGTGTCTTGCATAAGATAAAAAGCTATGAGACATGCAAAACAGCAGGAGAACATGACCCATAATCAGCAGAAAATACAGCTACATCCACAAATAATGTAGACGTTGGCATTAGAAGACAATGTCTGAAACAATCATAATAATTAGGTGTATTTATAGACTAGTATGGATAGCATGGATGGACAGGTGGGAAATCTCAACAAAGAATGGAAGACCTGTGGGGGAGGGGGATTCTAAAGTTGGAAAGAAGGAAGAAAGAAAGGAACGAAGCTTCCCCAGACAGTGACCACAACGGACCAAACACAGTGAGCTCTGGGCCATGGAAAGAGAAACTGCCCAAAGGAGCCACGGAGAGGAAAAACATTAAAAATAGAGTCAACACCAAAAAAAGCTGAATGTAATTGTTCATCTTATTAGAATTCCTGAAAGGAGATGAGAGAGAAAATGGGCAAGACCAACTGCAAGAAGAGAAAATATAGACCAATCATTTCCCCCAACCAGTTAGAGTTGCCCCACAGAACAGTAGTGTTCAGTGAACCTCGAGTAGGGTCCACACAGAGAGGACAGCTCAGCTTCATCACCATCAGACCAACAAAATCAGCTGCTAATGGAAAGCCTTCAAGACCTTCAAGACCATAAAGAAGACCTGCGAGTCACCATAGAGGAGATGTTACATTCAGGGAAGAAAAATGAGGACTATGGAAGAAAGGAGATAGGAGCATGATGCCTCAGTGTGCTGAAAAATAATGTTATCAGCCCAGAGCTCTCACCCAGCGAAAATACATTTCAAAGAAATAAAGGTGAAATGGGGATATTTAGGACAGGTTAAAAACTAAGGATATGTTTGCAGCAGATCTTCACTACAGTGCTAAATAAAGTTCTTAAAGAGAAGAGAAATGATGGCAGGCGTGAACTTGAATCTGAAACGCAAGTGGAACCATCCAGCTTTCGAGGATGGGGAAGAGGTGACCAGGCACGGGGAGGGCACAGGGGCAAGGAAGTACCCGAGACGCAGACCGAGAGAGCCAGTGCAAAGGGAAGAAGGGACGATTCTGTCTAGGAACTGGAGGAAGGAAGGCCAGCAGGGCAGAAGCAAAATACGGAGAAGGAAAAGCAGCCTGGGCAGCACCAGGTGACAAAGCCAGCTGTCCAGAGGGCTGGGCACTGTGAATTAGCACGCTCCTTTTTAATTCTGAAGTTACTGTAAGCTTAATATCCACAGATGTTATATCCCAAACCCACAGCTAACACCAATCAACGGCCTAATAAATAATATACCTTGCGCTTACATACGGCATTTCACAAGTCAGTATAAAAGCCGTGTTGATCGTGCCCCTGAGGTGCTCTATCCCTCTGGTAGCTCCACCCGCTTCAAATGAACCTGTCCTGGTGACCTAAGAGGATGACAGCGCTGTCCCCTCCCGTCACTGTCCGCCCCGCTCTGCTCCACAAGGGCCTCCCCCATGCCACCGGCCGGTCACGCGCCCCCCTCAGGAGACTGTCTTCACCCGCACCGGCACAGGGCCGGGCACGGAGGCGTATCTGGCACACACTGGCACGTGGCACGCGGTGCTGTAACTGAGCAAAGTAAGCGGAAGGCCCATGCGTGTGTCCCGGGCAAAACCTTACTAACGCAGGACAGAGGGGAGAAAGAAAGGTGCAAGCGAAGAAAACAGGAGAGGGGAGGGAGAAGTGGATACATTTTAGGGTTTCTTCTTCACATGTGCACATCCACATACACGTGAATATGTTTTACATGAAACATCAGTGATGCTTCATATTTTAAAAATATCACTGTGAAAAAGCTAAACAATCCTATGTCACAAGAAGAATTTCTAGCAGACAAAAATCAGAAAACAATATTGGTTTAGGTTTTCTTTATTCTCACGTAAATACTTTTCAACAAACATGGTAAGACCTCTGTACTCCTTTGGGAGGCTGAGCCAGAAGGATCCTGAGTTTAAGCTCAGCCTGGGCACCTGAGCACCTTAGTGAGACCGCTCAAAACAGAAAAATTTGGAAAGATCTGAGGCTCCGCGTGAAGGCCTGCAGTTCAAGCCCCAGGCTACAAAAATAAATAAAATAAAAAACGAAACCCCCAGCATTGTCCCGTGGTGCATACATCTTATTTCACAGCAAGGAATCACGGAAACGCAGAACTAACCATTGGCTTTCGTCTTAGCAGTGACCAAGACACTCAACCAGGAGGTGTGGCAAGTGCACCTGCTGGATTGCTCACAGCAGACACAGCCTCAGGGTCCCTGGTCACTACAACAAGCGCCTCCCATTTCCAACTTGAAGGTTGGAACCTTCAAGGTTCCAACTCTTTTACTTTAAAAGTAAAAGGTTCCAACTCTTTTACTTTAAACAATTTAATTCATCCATTAGTGCTGCACCATTTATAGTTATTTTGTTAAGGCAAAATGTTTCCTTGCAAAACCCTGGAAAACAAAATTTTTAAAAGTACACCACATACCATCTTGGATCCAATACAGGGCAAATAAATAAAGGAAAGAGCCCTTAAAAGTAGCAATTCACAACTCTTCTGGAGACACATAAAGCATTCACTCAGGTGATTAAAATACCAACTGCAATTCCAGTGAACAAAGCTATACATAAATTCACTACACACATGAAAATGTAGTACCAGAGTACATGTTTCCCTTCACAAAAAAATTATATATATTACATAATATTTTTAAAAATCAGAAAAAATACCCTGAAAAAAATCTCATAATCTGAAAGCCAAAATACATATAAAATTATAAATTTCCAATTATTTATTTTCTCATCAATTTTTTTTGCCTAAAACTGCAGTTTATGCTCTAAATTTTAATATATGTCATTACATGAAAATGTCAGTTTTTTACCCTAAAGCTACAGTTATATATAAATACAATAGTTTACTTGGCTACTTCAGTAAAACAAAAATTCTAACAATATTTAGTTTACCATTTTCTAACAAAGTGATGTCTAAAATCCTTTAAAAAATCAAGTAGTAGGGGCTGGGGATTTAGCTCAATGGTTAGAGTGCTTGTCTAGCAAACACAAGGCCCTGAGTTCGATCCCCAGCACAAAAAAAAAAAAAAAAACAAGTAGCTGAAAAATACTAAGAAGAAAATGTGTCCGACTGAAAAATCAACAGAACAGTCTGAACTCTATTGTTAAAAACTGAAAAGACTTTTTAGGAAGCGATGTTTGTGCTACACGAGTATCAAAATTCCAAGAAAAACGTAAGATCAGAACTAACCGCTGTGGTGTATACCAAGGGCAACACAACGGACCTTTGTGCGTAACAAACAGTGGCCTTTCTGACTACATCTTGGCTCCCAAATGTTCAGTGAGCCCTTCTCTGCAGCACCCTATTGTCAGCACACAATGCTCCTTTGTCCCATTATGAAGCCATTATTTCCCCTTTCTTAGGTCATGCTCACAGCAGCACCAGCGCCTCACAATGTTCCACAGTCCACAGCACGGCCGCAGGCGCGGGAAAACCAAAGCATTCTCTTTCCTTTGCATCCTAACTCACACTCCACCGATTACCTCATGTTACTTTGTGGTCATTCGCCAATGCCCTGATCTCCAAGGCTGCTCCACGTGTGTATTTCTGTGATTCTAAATACTAAGTGCATTCCAGATGAACATCCTTAGTAACTTGCTAATTGAAGAAGTGCAAGAGCATTAAGTTTGCATATGATCCCTCACCCTGAAGAGCTTCAGAATATGTACATCTGCAAACACTGCAGTCATCCCGTGCAGGCGTAAGAAGGGTGAATTCACACAGAGCAAGCTTTCTATCACCCTCATTCACTTACAGCTACAATTGATTTAGAGGAAGGAATTCATGGGCACTTTATATTACATTTTAATTTGAACTAAACTACTGTAATATTAATGCTAAATGGAATAGTAAAATTCAAGCTAACAATTTCATATAACACATCTCTGTGATAGTCCTATGAGATTCCATTTTCAGAGAGGAAACTGAAGCACAAAGAGATAAATGACTGCTGAGGTCGAACAGCCGCTGGATGGCAGAGTCAGAATCTAAACCCAGCAGCCTGGATCCAAGTCCATGAAGTTTGTAAAGTTGTTGTCTTTAGAAAGCCCTTAAACATTTGTAAATCTGTAGAAATAATGAAATATCCTGCAAATGATGCTTAAAAGGGCATTACTCCTGGCTGAATGTGGCCGTGCATGCCTATAATCCCAGCGTTCTTGGAGGCTGAGGCAGGAGGATTACAAGTGCATGCCCAGCCTGGGCAACTTAGCAAGTCAGTGAGACCCTATCTCAATAAACAAAAAAAAAGGGATGAAGATGGAGCTCAGTGTAAAGACCTTGGTTCAATCCCCAGGATCACATTTTTTAAAAATTGTATTATTCCTAAAACATGAGATTTCAAAGTTTTAAAATTATGTATAAACATTTGTTGTAGATCTACTACTTCCTGAAATCAGTACTAATTATATCACACAAGAGATAAAATGGTCATGAAATGGTCATGAAAAGTTAAATGAAAATACATGCTAACATACAAATTCTGATCAGAACAAAAAACATTTAAAGAATGCAACTACGTACGGATATAATTTAAAAGAAATTAAAGAAGAAACCTGTATTTCCAGGAATGGTTTTGCAAATATTTTGACCACCTACCTCGCCATGATTGAAAAAGAAGCATAACACTGTCACCAGGCCTCCCAATCGGCTGCCGCTGGAAAAGAGGACACAACAGAACTCAAGTAGGGCATGAGAAACCCAGGTGGGTCCCAACAGGACCTTAAAGTAATACAGCATGGGAGCCTTTCACAAATACAAAATTCTTCTATGCTTGTTTACAAAATAGTTTATTTCCTCCAAAATATCATCAGCCGAAAAGCACTATCTTAAAAATATCATCGGACATCTTCAAAGCATACATTAGAACAGCAAGCAAACAGAAGAGAGTAAAAGTCCTTACAGCCATCACTGCGTGTCTGCACCCTGGCCATTCGTCTCTCCAGCATCACACATTACTGACTTGTGTCTCCATCATTTCTCTCTCACTGTCTTCCATAGGACACACAGCACACAGTGGGGAAACGATGGGGAAGTCCAGGAAGAGGGCACCAAGAGGCCACAAGGTGGGAAGTGCCACGCTGCATCTCCACGTTTACAAATGTGCACAGCATGCCAGCACATTCACTAATTCACCACTTCCCAAGCCCAACCACAAGCAGTATTCTACAGAACATACGAAGAAGCACTGGCTTACAGATAACTCTTCATCTTTTATTTGCTTTCAGAAAAGCAAAATAGCCAGGTGTGGTGGCGCACGCTTGTAATCCCCAGCAGTCTGGAAGCTGAGGCAGGAGAACTGGCACAAGTTCGAGGCCAGTCTGGGCTACATAGTGAGTTCAAGGTCAGCCTGAACTATGTAGTGAGACTGTCTCAAAAAAAAGAAAAGAAAAGAAAAAACCCCAGAAAAACAGAGAAGTGAAATAGAAGGTAAGTAGCAAAGTGTGCCAATCACTTGGTCTCCTAAGTGTTGTTAAGAAAGCAGAGCAGCGGAGCCCTCTTCACCTGCCTGGGAAACAGGGAACCTCCACTCTTGCTCCAGATCTGGGGAGAGGATGAAACCGCACATCTCCTTTCGTTTTTATTCCTCAAGTTCATGACTCAGTCCAGCACATGCCATCTTCTCGTCATCTACTCCCACACCTCACCCCTTCCCACCATCTGCAAGTACGTCCACGACACAGTGAGGTCAGAGGTGCGCCAAGGCCCCGCCACCTTGGGCTGGTGAGCAATCGGGAGACGGGCTGGGATCCGGCACGGGGGCCCGCGAGCCCTAGTGAGGGAAGGGGAGGACTGCGTGTCCTCTGTGGTCCCCATTTCCCAGGTGGAGCAGGAGGCACAGCCAAGCACGGCTGAGAGGCACCAGGCGGCGTCAAGGTCAGAAGGCAGAGGAGCCCAAAATACCATTGCCTGTAAGCGGAGGAGAGTGAGGGGAAGCGAAAGGGTCATGAGCCATCTGTAAGGGGACCAGAAGTGAGGCAGGCCAGAGACCCCCAATACACAGGGTTTCTACTCTCCACCAGGTGTCTGCCTGGATGGGCACAAGCGAACAGGACATGGCACAGAAACTGAGAATTGAGGGTAGTGGCTGCCAAGTGGCTGGAGTGATGGGTGGCCGGTGAAAGAGGTGGGAAGTCGGACAGGCCAGGCGTGTGGGACGGTGTCCTCCCAGGAGGCGCCCAGAGCATCTGCAACAGAAGAGCAAGGAACTGGCCGCCTCATCTGCAGGGAACAAGCAAAACGAGGGCCCCTCCTGGTCTACCCCAGAAGTCAGAGTGCACCAGCACAGGCGAACAGAAACATGCTCATTTTACAGACAGGAACAGACATGCGAAGGGTTAAGGCAGAGTTAACGGTTTTTAATAATGATAAATGTTAACGCTCTCAACTTTTTCTAGCAAGACAAAAAGTACCGTATGTCCTATTAAAAACAAGTAACGCTTCCCACCCTCCATCCCAGTCAGCTAAGTTTACCTAAGACACTCTGTGTCCAGCCTCCCAAGTCTTCCTCCACAACCGCACAAACATGCTTCCGATGTGAGCACGATATGCACATTCCCCCGAAACTTATTCTTTTTCTAGTTAATCACGAAGGTTTTTCCTAATCAATACCTGTACCCTAAGACATTATTTTTATAAATGTCAAATATTGTGCGCTACCAATGTATGCAATTTGTTCAGCCCTTTCTCTATTACTAGACTCGGGTATTTTTTCAATCTCTTCCTATCATTTTTTAGAAGGTAAACATCCGTATACAAGCAATGAGGACAGAGGCGGCAGAGGCTGAAGTCGGACACCTCGAGGAAAGCCTTGGCCTGGCCGACACAGTGCCCGCGTGCACAGACTGTGCATTCCGCCCTCACAGAGACATAAACTTTCTTCTCACTATCTGGATTCTGCTTCCCTGCCAACTTGTCTGAGCATCCCTTTACAGCTCCATTTGGTTTTGGGGGTTTTTTTGGGGGGTGTTAGGGATCAAACTCAGGAGCGAGCACTCAACCATCAAGCTAAATCCCCAACCCCTCCATGACATCACGCATTTCCCTTCTGTGAACGGCCTGTTAATGTACTTGTCTGTTTTTCTATTGGATTGTGTGCTTCCCTATTTAAAGATTAGGGGTAATACATCTTCGGCTGTCATACGTGTGACAAAGGATTCTGATATAACTTATGGTATATTCTGCCAGGAAGAATTTTTTAAATTTGACGTTAAGTATGCCAGTATTTTCCTGTACGTCTTCCCCACTTCCTGCCAGGTCTGGGAAGGTCTGCCCCTGCTCAAAATCTGCCTCCTAAAACTTCTAGGATGCTGGCATTTTCCACTTCCATCTTCTATCTGCAGAACCCTAATGCTCTCTTCGACACAGCCAATTATACTAGCATTATATCAAGTAAACATTCCCTTTCCCAGTGAAATGAAATTCAGCCTTTCTCACATACTATATTCTTACAATACTAGAATCTGTTCTATTACATTCACTCGCCTTGATTCTCTGCTTTTTGTATCATACACTTTATATTACTACAGCATGATGGTAATTTTAACACATGATAAGGAAATCCTCCACCTCCAACTACTCTCATTTTTAAAAAGATTTTCTAGGTGATTCTTATCAACTTACTCTCATACATATCACCTTAACCAGTCACTTTGGAAAAAAAAAAAAAAACCTGTTGCGTTTCTGATCAGAACAGCATAAATTGGGAAGGATTCTCATTTACAGAACAGTAATTTGTATATTCAGTTGTATTGTATGTCTCTCTCCATTTATTCAATTCTAACTGTATTTCTTTAAATAAAATAAAAAAGCAATAGAGTAGTGAAATGCCTAAAGTCAAACCTTCTAGACACACAAAGAGAAAATGATACAATCGACCATGGAGTATTTTAACACTTTCAGAATTTGCCAGGGCATGTAAACTGCAGAGACTAAATCAAGGATTTGAGGGGATAAGTCGACAAGCTTGATTTTGTGAAATACACAGTACTCTGACTGTGCAGAAAAGACAAGTATTTCTTTAAATGTCCCAAGAACATAAACTAACTGCAATGGCACTTCACTCTGACTACATCCCAAAACAATGTAAAACATAAGATGAAAAAACAATTTTTGAGAATGTAATATAAAAGTCTCTTCCAAAATTTACCTAAAACAAAATTTTATAACTTTAAATTTTTAACTGGCGGAGTAAGGAAGCATGGAGTAAAGCCAGGGACCTCAGCCAGGGCTTGCCCAGGCAGACCCGTCCCCACCCACCACCACCCGGCAGAGCCAGGCCTTCCCCGGGCAGAGCCAGGCCTTCCCCGGGCAGAGCCGGACCTTCCCCGGGCAGAGCCGGACCTTCCCCGGGCAGAGCCGGGCCTTCCCCGGGCAGAGCCGACCTTCCCCGGGCAGAGCCGGACCTTCTGCGGGCAGAGCCACTGTGACCACCCTGCCAGCCACCAGACGCAAGGCGGGCTGGCTTCCTGCAGGAAGCTACACGGACTGGCTTTCACCTCACTAACTGGGGAGGCAGAGATCCCACAACTCAAGAAGGGAAGAATAAACTCTGCTTTTCAACGAGGAATGTTCTGAGTTACTATCACTTAGCGACTGAACTTGGAATAAATCAGAATTAGTGTCCCTGACATTGAACTCTCTCCAGTCCTGTTCCTGGACAACCTCTCAGGTCATTTAATTTTGCTAATCAGAAAAACGTGATACTCAGAATACTTACAACTATCCTAACATTTTTTCCGTTAAGAGTTGATCAGCTGATATTTCAGCATTCCCCAGTGGTTAAAACAGTCCTTCTGCAACATTACCGCCAACTGTCAGAAAGTACCAGCGCACCTACTGCACAAAAGGTACATCTCCAGGTGTGCTAAACATTCACTGCATTTATTTGTACCAATCACTCAACTTTGGAGCCTCAATTTCCTTAGACATGAAAGGAAGAGATGTTAAAACCTAAAATTAAGAATACTTAAATTTTTTATAAAATGTAAACATTTTTAAAATTTTTAATGCTTTTTAGCCCTTAAAAATACTTTCAGTTCTGATGTTTAATAAATCCTGTAACTCTCTTCTCTCCTACCACTAAAATTGGAAAGATTCAAATCAATCACCTGAGTGTGACAGGCCGCATTCGTCACCAAGACGTGAGCTCGGCTTGTAAAGGGTGCTGAAACAGGCAAAACTCAACATTGGGAGAGAAAGAAAGCAACCACAGTTCATTCGAACCTGTGTTCAATACTTTGGAATGCATTTTCTTGTTCCATAAATGATTAAGGAAAAAAATGATTAATCTGGGAAAGTAGAATTAAGAGAATTTCCCATCTCGG
>PVJO010034646.1:0-10724 GCA_004026905.1 Hystrix cristata | reverse complement strand
ACAAAGGAGAGGAGTACTAAAAAGAGGGAAGGGGGAAAAGCAGGAAGGGAAAAAATGGAAAGAAAGGGGCAAGGGAAATCATGGAGAATTGTAAATAAACCTGCTGTAAATAGGGATGGAGGGAACAGAAGGGAGGGGAAGAGGGGGGAGAACCAAGAGACACCATGTACAGGTACAAAACAAACATGATAAATGTGATCAATATATGTACAATGTACCAATACATGTTCTTGATTAAAAAATAAAAAAAATAAGATGTCTACAAGAGCAAAAATTATAGATTATTTATCTCAGAGCTAAGGGTGGTGAGAGAAGATTATTCTAAGGTTAGAAGCAGTCTTTTAGGACTGTTCAGATAAATGAAGCCATCTGGTTATTGCCAAAAAGGACTAAGACACACACACACACACACACACACACACACACACACACACAGAGAGAGAGAGAGAGAGAGAGAGAGAGAACTAAGTTGTTCTGTATGTGGAGTGGGAAAAGGTTGAACTCAGGGTCCTGTGTGAAGAGGATATTAATGCATATGGAGACTTTGGAGAAAATGGCACAGCCCCACAGCCGGAAAGTAGGAGATCCAAGAACAAAGTCAGTTAGCAAGAAATTTCCTAAGGGCAGAGAACCTCTTATGAAGCAAAATATAAATATCCAATTTTATATCTTCTAACACACTGAACCATAATATAAAAAATCCTTCCATCCTCATTTCATTTTAAATAAGAACTCTCATATGCATAAGAGGTGTGACTGAAGGATGTGGTGAATGTTTAAATTTTTAAAAAAATTTAGTACAGTAAAACATACATTGGCATTAATCCCCCTAAAAATACTCTTTCTGGCTTTGAACACACTTATTCCATCATTCTTGCTTCTTTCGGAAGCAATTCTGGAGGTGCTCTTTTGTGAGTGTCTTTAGTGGCATTTTCATGGTTACCTCGATGTCTTGAACTGATTGATTCAAAATGTTCACCTCTCATGGTCATTTTGCCTTGGGAAGAGCCAGAATTTGCACAGTGCCAGGTGTGGTAAATAAGATGGACCGAGGACACATAGTAATGTTTTCATTTGACAGAAATTGCCATTAGTATTTGACCAACACCAGGTATTCAAAACAAGTGATGAAAGTGTAATTTTTAAAATTCATTATAGTAAAAGATATATTGCATTAACGCCCCTCAAAATGCTCCCATTCACTTTGAACACATACCATAAATTTTGGCAATGTTTCTTTTACTTTTAAGTTTTTAAAAATGTTAATATCATGCATTTTTATTACCTATTGTTACATCTGTGTGTACAAGTACCTCATGTGAGTAGTACTTTGAGGAAACGAAGGAGACGGAACTGGACCAATGGAGATTGGCTTGAATGGAGAAAACAGAAAAGGAAGAGAGGACAGGAAGAGCACAGCCAACAACCAGGGCAGGGGGAGGACGTAAACAGAAGGAAGAGAAGACTGTTGGAAATGTTGGACCTCACACCGTGAAAGAGATGTTGGATATCGCATCATAGTATGAAGAAGTCCAAAACATTTTTAAATAACTAAGGAAGAGTAACTGCAACACTGGAGTGGATGGAGGCTCACGGTAATTCAGTGTAACCACTAGCATTATCTCCATAAGGACAGTGAATAACAATAAGGGTATGGATATGTATAAGTGCTACATATATGTGGTATAATTTCATTATGCTTGCCTTTTAAATTAACCTTTATTTTGAGCTTACTATGCTTTATATCTTGCACTAAATGCTTCAAATGTCAGAACACAGAGTCTTGAGTAAAGCAATGGAATCAAGGAAGAACTACCAGGACGGGGCAGAGCCAGAGTTTAAATTCAGGCTGCAAATTCCAGAGCACATGCTCATAACAATGCCCTTGTACGCCTCTCTCGAAAATCATGCACCCATCATCCTGCATCAGGTCACAAACATGCTGCTAACTCATAACATCAAAGAACTGAATCTCCTGTATGAGGACAATTTCCTCTAAAGGGAAAAGTCCTACACAGACATTATAGTATATGATATTCAAATCCCAGTCCAAAAAATTAACAAGTGTTTATATAAGAGGTTATTGTAATATCGCAAAACAGAAGAAAACTGAAGAAATTGGCTTCATATGCTATAATTAAAAAGAAGAAAAATAATCACTCAAATTTTAAAGATAGACATTTTCTAAACATTTGCTTGGCATACCACATCTTCAATACAGCTGTTTTACCAGTCTAATTCAGGCACCAATGTCATAATCAGGGTATTATGGAAACAACACAACTGGAGATTGTACAATTCATGGAGTAAACAGAAACTTTTACCAACCTGACATGGTTGAGGGTGTGTGGGGGGATGTGGTTTCTTATAGCTGCTTCCAAGGTAAATTCAAAATGATGGCTCAGCCATGCTGGGCTTGTGGGAGACTCACAATCACAGCACAAGTGATTAGATAATCAGGGAAAGGACAAATTGTCAAGGAGGGATTAAGAAAGGAGAGCGCGGAGATGCTGATAAGATTTAAGCCTCCACTGGCATGCTTTTCTTTTTTTTCTTTAACTTTTACTGGAAAATGCCACAGCTTATAGATTTGGAGAAATGAGTCTTTTTGCCCTTGAAATATGTTTTTTAAAGGAAAAAAGTGAAAATTAAGTAGTTCAAGTTATACGATATAACTGACTCTCTAAGGAAAGAATAAAAAGGTCTTTGGAAATTCATGCATGCCACATGTCTTAGGTATTTCTGTGACTGCTGGGAGCTGGCCACTTTCTTCCAAAAGCAATGCTATTTGGGCATCTTTTTCTCCCAAGTTCATGCAACACAGCTAAGAGTATTATCAGACACCAAGGAGACATTGGGAATTATTTGTTCATCCCAAAACATTGATTAGAAACCTACTAAGAACCTAGTACTACCTAGAACTTGGCATCAAAAATTAGAAATACTGTATATAGTTCCTGCCCTGAAGTCACTTACAGTTTAGAGGGGGCTCAAACATGCAGGCCATCAGAAAGACACTCTGCTGACACCAGATGACCATGCCACTTTTTTCCTCCTGTCAGGTTATCATTGTGTCAAACTGGTGGTTAAGTGCTTTTAATATCATCCTTGTAAACGCTTAACAATATAACGTATTTTGTTTACATTAAAGGCACATATCTGATGCCAAAGAATCAGAGAGAAAAGACAATCATCTCATTTTAAATAGAAATGAAAATGATGAATAACCTCACCTTCCATGTGACACTTGTTCTAAACACATCAGTTCACAGTGGCATTTATGAGAAAACAAACAAACAAACAAACCTAGGATTTTGAGAGTCAAAGAGATCTCTTAGAAATTATCTAGACCAATCTCCTCAATCTACAGAGACAGAGCCACAGTAATAAGTGCTTTAAGGACTTTACATAATCACCAACCTAGTTATGATCAGAAGTGGGATGAGAATCCAGGTCTTCAAATTTGCAGTCTCAAAATTCTTTGAACTGCTGTCCCACAACTAGCTAGTAATGCTCATTATTGTTCCTAACTTATCCCTGATTGTTTTATGCGCATTGCATTGCCCTCAATGCCTTCCATATAAATTACCAACAACTCCAATAATTTTACTGAAATAGTGGCAAAGAGTAGAGAGAAACTCCTGCACTTGGGTCAGGAAGCATAATGCAAATACTTGTATCTTACTAGTTCTTGGCCTTGGAAAAAAAAATGATGAGCTTCCTATAGCTCTCAGTTTCATCATTCAGAAAACAGAAAGAGCAGTGCCTGTGCCTTTGTAAGATTTAAAATAAACCAAGTGTCCTCCTCGTTTCAGCCCATTTCCAAACCAAGTTATTCTTCTGCTTAATTAACACAGTCAAAGGGGAAATAAATTTTTAAAGTAATATTTAAAGCCCTTTACAACCTTGAGCCCACTCTTCAATTTTACCTCTCAATTCTCCCAATATTCATTGAACTACTTATTCACAGTCCCCAAATATGCCACGTTCTGTTTTTGATTGTATATTTCCTCTGTTTTTGATTGTATATTTCCACTCCCTGGCATGTACTCCTTTCCCTAACCCCATCTCGCAGTCATGGATTTGTCTGCTTCCCCAATTCATCCTCAAAGATCTTGCTTTAATGTTTGACATTTTTATAAGAAGAATGGATTCTTTTGTAAATGTACTGCTTTTACAATTAAAAGACTAAATAAATTACCTATTCCAAAGAAAACTTACAACCATGTTTAAATGTCACTTCTTCTGTTAAAATTTCCTGATACTCCTTGTTCATTTAATTGTGTTTCCATGGTAACTGTAGTTTGTGCCTTTGTCTATTATCATCATAATATGTGTCTACCTCTACTCTGAGTCAATGAAGCAGACAAGGTTCATATGTCCCTCATCACTAAACTCAATGACTTGCAAAAAGTACTTGCGAGAAACTAAACAATATGGAATAAGAATTGCATCAGCTACTCTTAAGCAAATCCAACTGAAGCACACAGAGTGTATTCTTCCAGAGAAGAAAAGAGAGACAAATGTCAGGGCACCCAGTTTAATAACCTTGCCTATAGCAACTATTTTCTCAATTCCTCTAAACTTCAACACTCAATGTGCTTTTAAAATGCAAGTTCTAGGGTGTTTGGGTGATTTCAGCCAGGTACTATGCACACTCTTTGGGTATTTGATATGTATGAAAAGGCAGTAGAAAAACGAATGGTTTTGTGCTCACTTTGGCAGCACTTATACTAAAACTGGAACAATACAGAGAAGATTAGTGTGGCCCCTGTGCAAGGATAACACACAAATTCATGAAGCATTCCATATTTTTTCTCAGACAAAGTGAACTTCAAACCAAGATTGATCAAGAGGGACAAAGAAGGTCATTACATACTTCTCAAGGGAAATCTTCAAGAGGAAGAAATAACAATCACTAATATTTACATGCCAAATACTGGTGCACTTAACTACATAAAACAAATATTAAGGACCATGAATGATCGAATAAACACTAACACGATTAAAATAGGAGACTTCAATACCCCACTGTCAGAAATAGACAGATCAACTAGACAAAAATTTAACAAAGAAATATCAGAACCAAAGCAAATTTGTGAACAAATGGACTTAGCAGATGTATACAGTGTGTTCCATCCCACAACAGCAGAATATACATTCTTCTTAGCTGCACACAGGTCACTCTCCAAAATAGACAACATACTAGCTCATCAAGCATACGTCAGTAAATGTAAGGGAACTGAAATTATCCCATGCATACTATTGGACCATAGTGCAATGAAACTGGAATTTAATGGCAACAGAAACCAAAAGAACCACACAAACACATGGAAACTAGGTAACATCCTTCTGAACTACAGCTGGGTAACAGAAGAAATTAAGCAATTTATACAGTTAAATGACAATGCCAATACAACATACCAGAACCTATGGGATACAATGAAACCAATGTCACTAGGGAAATTTATTGCATTGAACTCCTGCATCAGGAAGACAGAACGAGATCAAATAAACAACTTAATGTTGAACCTCAAACGTCTAGAAAAAGAACAAATCAAACGCAAAGCTCATACGAGAGAGGAAACTATTAAGATCAGAGCTGAAATTAATGCAATTGAGACCGAGAAAACAATGCAAAGAATCAACGAATCAAAGAGTTGGCTCTTTGAAAGAATAAATAAAATAGACAAACCCCTAGTCAAGCTCATCAAAAAAAAAAAAGGAAGAAAAGATCCAAATTCATGCAAAAAAAAATGAAAGGGGTGATGTCACAACCAATCCTACAGAGAAATCCAAAGGATCATCAGCACCTACTTCAAGAACCTATGCTCAAACAAGATGGAAAACACTGAAAAAATGGACAGATGCTTAGAAACATATGAATTACCAAAACTGAATCAAGAAGAGATAAAAATATTAATAACCCAATATTGGCCATTGAAATTGAAGAGGTAATTAAAAACCTACCAACAAAGAAAAGTCCAGGTCCTGACAGTTTCACAGCTGAGTCCTACAAGAAATTCAGAGACGATCTAATACCACTATTCCTCAAACTCTTTAATGAAATGGAAAAGGAAGCAGTACTTTCAAAATCATTTCTGGAAGGAAGCATTACCCTGATACTAAAACCAGAAAAGGATCCAACTGAAAAAGAGAAATACACTCCAATTTCCCTAATGAACATAGATGCAAAAATTCTAAACAAGATACTGGCAAGGCGAATACAATGAATTATCAAGAAGATTATACACTACGACCAAGTACGATTCATCCCAGGAATGCAGGGATGGTTCAACATACACAAATCAGTATACGTAACACACCATATCAACAAAGTCAAAGACAAAAATCACATGATCATCTCAATAGATGCAGAAAAATCATTTGACAAAATCCAACACTCATTCATGATTTAAAAAAAAAAAAAACTACGAGAATTAGGAATACATGGTCTACATCTAAATAAAGCCATCTATGACAAACCAATGGCCAACATCACACTAAAAGGTGAGAAACTGGAAGCTTTCACACTAAAATCTGGAAAAAGACAAGGATGCCCTCTATCATCACTATTATTCAATATAGTTCTAGAAACATTAGCCAGAGCAATTGGACAAGAGAAAGAAATAAAAGGAATAAAGATAGGAAAGTAAGAACTTAAACTATAATTATTTGCAGACAACATGATACTCTACATAGAAGACCCCAAAAATTCCACCAAAAATCTTCTAAATTTAATAATTAAATTCAGTTGCATAGCTGGATAAAAAGTCAACAACATTCCTATATACAAATAACAAACTCACTGAGAAAGAAATAATGGAAGATAAACCTCTCACAATTGCTTCAAAAAAATGAAATACTCAGGAATCTATCTAACAAAGGAAGAAAAGATCTTTAATAAAAAACTACAGTACTCTAAAAGAGGAAATTGAAAGGGATATGAGAAAATGGAAAGATATACTGTGTTCCTGGAACCAACATAGGAAGAACCAACATAGTGAAAATGGCCATACTTCCTAAATTACCATACAGATTAAATGCAATTCCAATCAAAAAACCATTAACATAATTCACAGAATTAGAAAGGACAATCATGAATTTCATCTGGAACCAGAAGAGACTAAGAATAGCAAAAACAATCCTGAGCAACAGGGGCAAGGCAGGGGGCATCAAAATCCCTGACCTGAAACTATACTATAAAGCTACTGTGATAAAAACGGCACGGTATTGGCAAAAAGATAGACCCAAGGATCAATGGAACAGATTAGAAGATGCAGAAACAACTCCAAACACACTCAAATACCTCATCTTTGACAAGGGAGCCAAACACCATCACGGGAAGAAAGATATAGCCTCTTTAACAAATGGTGCGGGAAAAATCGGCTTGCCACATGCCAAAAATTAAAACTAGATACATGTCTGTCACCATGTACTAAACTAAAATCAAAGTAGATCAAAGATCTAAACATTAAAACAGAAACACTAAACTTACTGGAAAATAAAATAGGAAGAACTCTTGAAGACACTGGGGTAGGAAAAAAATTTATGAACAGAACCCAGACTGCATGGGAAATAATATAAAGAATCAGTGCTTGGGACCACATTCTATTAAAAGGCTTTTGCACAGCAAAAGAAATCACCAATAGAGCAGGGTGAAAACCCACAGACTGGTAAAAAAATTTTTGCCAGCTGTCTCTCAGACAGAGGTTTAAGATCTAAAATATACAAAGAACTCAAAAAAATTCAATCTCCCAAATTTAAAGACCAACCCAAAAGCGGACATCTGAAATGAATAAACATTTCTGAGACGAAGAATTAAAAATGGCAAGTACATGAAAAAGTGTTCAATATCACTAATTATTCAAGAGACACAAATCAAAACAACATTAAGATTCCATCTCACTCCAGAAAAAACAGTGATTATCAAAAAATCAACCAATAACAAATGCTGGCAGGGCTGAGGGCAAAAAGGAACCCTCCTCCACTGTTGGTGGGAATGTAGATTGGTCCAGCCACTGTGGAAATCAGTGGCTCAAAAAACTACAACTAAAGACTACAACTAAGGGTTCCATTTGATCCAGCTATTCCTCTACTGGGCATCTTCCCAGAAGAACTAAAATCATCATACCACAGCAATATATGCACAACCATGTTTATAGCAACACAATTTATAATAGGTAAGTCCTGGAAACAACCTAAATGCCCAACAACTAATGAATGGCTAAAGAAGATGTGGTTTTTCTACACAATGGAGTACTACTCTGCCATAAAAAGGATAAACTAGGGGCTGGGGATTTAGCTCAGTGATTAAAGTGCTTGCCTTGCAAGCACAAGGGCCTGAGTTCGATCCCCGGCACCACAAAAAAAAAAAAAAAAAAAAAGGATAAACTAGAGACATTTGTAAGCAAATGGATGTACCTTGAGAACATACTCTTAAGTGAAATAAATCAGACACTCGTGAGTACACATTGAATTGTTTCTCTGATATGAGATACCATAAGTGTAAATAAGGACAAAGAGGTGTGATAGATATTATATAAAAGGAAGATAATAGTCAAAAGAGAGGAGAACTAAAAAGGGAGAAGGGAGAAAAGTAGGAAAGGAAAAAGGAAAGAAAGGGGAAAGGGAAAAAAATGGAAAAATATAAATAAACCTGCTGAAATAAGGAAGGGGGGAGCAGAAGGGAGGGGTGGGGAAGCTAGGGAAAAACCAAGATGCATCATGTACAGGTACGAAATAACCATGATGAATGTGATCATTATGTATACAATGTACCAATACATGTTCTTGGTTAAAAAAAACAAAAAACAAAAAAAAAAAACCTGATGTTTTAGTTTTTCTCACAGTGGATAAAAAAGATGGGGACAGCATACTGTCTCTGATAATCTTTTAAAGTGTGATTAAGAATTGATATAAACATTAAATGAACATGCCTCAAAGGCATTATTTGACTCATTAAATCTGCAGAGAACCAGTAAAATGTTCTAATCTGTTTGAAAGATAATCCAAAGTATGTGTGTGTGAGTGTTGAAGTCAATTTAATGAAAACATTGACTATAGATCAGTATCACTGATTATTCAACTCCATCTCTATGAGACTCAATCTTTGTTCTATAGAAAAGAATCATCATATCATTATCAGCTATTATAAAATTGTAAGATAACTTTAGATCTACAAGTGATAAACTGGCAGTGGGTATTAAAGAATGCTCAATTTTACACTGAGGACACACAACAATAGGTTTTTGTCCACTTCTAAGTCATTCACAACTTTTCCTATAATATTATTCTAATGCAGTGATATGTTAAAGCAATAATACATTTTCTACCAAAACATTTCTTCTATAAATTAGCAGCATGTATGTTTTCTGTGTATCCAACTAAATAGTCTGATTGTTCTTCAACATTGCCCTCTAACATCATGATCTATAACGTAGAACAGTGTTACCCAAACAGGCTGTTCATAAAATTTTTTGGTGTTTCTTAGTGACCAGATTTTCAGGTCCTCCCCCAGGAAATTCTCATTTACTGAACAAGAAAGGGAGCTGAAAATAAGTACTTTTTCATGAGTGCCTGTTATGGCTTGCGTCTAGATGTCTACCCAAAGCCTCGAGCAGTCATAGGTGGGACTTTTTCAGGGGTGGCTGAATCTAGAGTGTGTGCTGCTGGGATTAAGGGTGTGTGATTACTAAATCAATCCACTGACTAGTTTGGCACCACCCTCATCCTGGTAGTCTAGACAGAATATAAAAGGGGCAGAAAGAAACTGCTAAATTCCCCCGTCCTTGCTTGCTTTGCTACCTTCTGCCCACCATGAACAGTCTGCTGGGCCACACTGCCTTGGAGCCAGCCGGTTATGGACTGAAACCTCTACAAACTGTGAACTAAATAATTTTGGGTGTCAGGTATTTTGTCCCAGCAACGAGAAAAGTAACTAAGACAGTACCTTACATGATTTTTTGTGGTCAGGCAAGATAGGAAATATTGAATTAAAGCAAGGGTCGAAAACAAATAATATAGCTTTAAACATTCTTCAATTAAGCATAACTTATTTAAGTTAGGATGTTTATTAAGCCTTTTTAATGAAAGCATCTACATTTATGACTACTATTTTCTCTCAGGTTTGTATTTATATATATATATAGATATATATATATATATTATATATATAGTAGTCATAAATGTAGATGCTTTCATATATATATATATATTTTCATATATATAGGTGCCAGGGATCAAACTCAGGGCCTTGTGCTTCCTAGGCCAGCACTCTAACCACTGAGCAAAATCCTCAGCCCTAGGTTTGTATTTATATTTAACCAAAGTATATGCATTAATAGCATCTGAAACACCTTCCATTGAATTTTCAAAGGTCCCTACTTTCTCTATATATTGTTCTCATTTCATATAAAGTGTGATACAGCATCCTTTGAACTACCAAAATTAATTTTAAACTGTAGCAAACCGAGAAAAAAGCAATAAACTGAGGTCAGCCACCAAGAACAAGAGAGATAGCTAATCTGCCAACACCCTAAATATTAGTACATGAGGCAAAGATATGGTAATGAGTCAGACCGATAGCTGAAACAAAAAGCAAATTTACAATCAAATTGTGCATGAGTGTGCACATGGGTAAAAGAAGAGGTGTAAGGAAACTAATATGATAAATACTTATGAATTCCTAAGACAGCCTTCTTCAAAGAGAAAGATTCTGCCCT
>PVJO010034645.1:0-10668 GCA_004026905.1 Hystrix cristata | reverse complement strand
AACTGTTTATAGCTATGTATAAAGAGGTATGAATCTGGTACTTACAACCATTACACACTGTGCTGACAAGGAATAAACAACTACAATAATACCTAGACCTCATTTTCTTCAAAGCATAGTGAAGAGAAGTGTGTCAAATTGAGCTGTGAGAAATAACAAGCTTGTACAATTCTCATATTCAAGGTTTTGCTTTGCCTCCACAAAATTCAAGACTATCATGTACCCCATTCAAATTATATTAAATGCAGAATGATTTAAATAGTACCAGCTGCCAATTTAAATTTCAAATAGAAACCTGCTCTTCTGCTGACTCTTCACTCACTTCTCTGCTTTCCCCCATCTTTTTCCCTCCCTCCTCCAATTCATTTTAAAGCTGCTTGGTAGGTATTTCTCACGGGAGAGACTACTCTAAGTGAACGGTACCTCTGAGTCAAAAATGACTTCCGCATTTCCCCCCAGCACTATCATCTGGTTGCCTGCCACCGATCACACACGAAACTCAGGTAACACCAGTTTCTATTAAAAATGGTGGCCGCACTCTCTAACTGCATAGCTCCAAAGGGAGAAATGCTTTTCCCTTTATTTCTTCCCAGCCTAGGGCAAAGAATGCAAGCGTGTCCAAAGTTTGACAGAATGTATATATGGAGTCAGAAAAGTGGACTTAGCATGAAGTTTTTGGAACTCCGTCTTTACTGTCCTTGAGTGTGTTTGTCTAAACAACACGCTCTTTTCCTAGCTGGAGGTGAACAGAAGGACTGTCTGTGCCCAGCCTCGTTAACGTGTGATCGGAAGAGGCCCCGCTGTCAATCCTCTTTCCTGCTAGGATTTGTGAGCTTGTTTGGAGGTCCTAGCGGGGGAGGGCAGCCACTCTTCTACCCTTGACCGAGGAACACCCCACTCTACAGGAGAAGGTCGTCCTCTTCAGCTGAGCACGTGGCTTTGGGACTGACCTGCACGGAGTGGTGAGGGAGGGAGGGGACACCCGCGTCGCCCCCAGATCAGCTGAATCAACCTGGGTGATCCACAGAGCGACCAAAGTCCCAGCCAGATGGCCCTCACATTTCCCCCACCAGGAACTGAGGAGCTGTAGGTACGGAGTGGCCCTAAGAAGAGACCGAGCTTGGTTATCATGCAGTCAGTAGATACTTAAATTGGATTTTAGGAGAGAGCGGATCCAAATCCTAAATGAACTCAAATCCTGATTTCTCCATTTCCCTCCAGCATCTGTTCTTCTATATAATTTTTAAAAACCTTCAAGTATATCACGGAGAAAAGTAAACATTAAAATCATCCAGTGAGATGAATTTTCACAAAATGAGCGCAATCATGTTACCAGTACTGGCAGCAGGAAGCAGCAGGAGCTCTGGGTGTGCTTCGGGGTCTCCTGCGCCCACACGCTGGGCCTCCATCCCTGCTGCGCGCCCCAGGACGGCACCATGTGCTCGCCAGGCTGTTATGGATCATCCTGGGAGGGAAACTGTGAGCAGCCTTGGTGCCCAGGAGCCCCTGTTCTCAGTACGGGCAAGGAAAAGGAGAATAAAAATGAGCATTGTCTTAGTTACTTTTCTCTCATTGCTGGGACAAAATACCCGACACCCAAAGTTAGGGGAAGAAAGGTTTATTTGGCTCACAGTTTGTAGAGGTTTCAGTCCTCAATCAGCTGGGTCCGAGGCAGGGTGGCCTGGTAGACAGGCAGAACACAGCCAGGAAAGCAAGGAATGCAAGCAAAGCTTGCTAACCAGCTTCTTCCTGTATTTTATATCTTATCCAGGCTACCTGTCTTTAGGGTGGGCAGTACTCCTGCCCTTAATCCTAATACCCTTAATCTTAGTTTCACATCCTTGATCCCAACAGAACCACACCAAACCGATCAATGGATTAATTTAGGAATCACACACTCTAGATCCAGCTATCTCTTACCACATGAGGCTTTGGGGGGACATCTAGACACAAACCATAACAAGCATTTTCCTCTATCACAAACTGGAAGACAGACATCCTAGTAATAAGCTTAAATCTTCTTTTTAAATAAAATTACTTAAACTGCATCCTTCTTATTTTAAAGTAATATTAAACTAATATGTAAAACATAAAAATTATACATATTTTGGGGTACCATATGATAATTTGATACATGGATATGTTTTATAATGTTTAAATTCATATAAATGTATTTATGTCTATAAATATACATCATTTCTTTATAATAAAAATATTCGAACTCTTTTTTTCCATCTTTTTAAAATATTCTGTATATAGTCACTTTCTGTAATGATGCCACTGTATAATCTCACACTGGAACTTCATTTACCTATTTAATTTTAACCTATCGATCAGTCTTTCCCGTTTCTCCCTCCTCTTCCAGCCTCTGGCAACAACCACTCTGTTCTGTACTATCAGGTGGACATTTTTAGAGTCCACTTGAGAGTAAGATCAGGCACTATTTGGTTTTCTACGTCTGACTTATTTCACTTGGCACAGTGACTTTCACTTCTAACCAGGGTGTTGCAAATTACAGTATTTCATTCTTTTTTATGGCTGAATAGTGTTGCCTTGTGTGGGTGTACTATATGATTTTGTATCCATTCGTGAGCTGATGGATACTTAGCTTGTTTCCGTTTCTTGGACATTTGAATAATGCTAAAATACATATTGGATTGTAAATGTCTCTTCCACAATCCGATTTCATATTTTTTGGGTCTATATGCAATAGTGGATTTGCTGGATCTATTTTTAATTTTTTGAGGAATCTCTCTATTGTTTTCCACAATAGCCGTACTAATTTAAATTCCCATAAATAGTGTTCAGTGATTCCCTTCTTGTCATAATCTTGCCAGCACTTGTTATGTTTTCTGTGTAGTAGTAACCATTTTTAATCATTTTAATAAAACTGTATCTCAATGTAGTTTTGATTTATATTTCCTTGAAGAGTGTGGCTAATCCTCTTTCACACACCTATTTGCCACTTTGTATGTCTTCTTTTGAGAAGTGTATTCAAATCATTTGCACATTTTTTTTTTTTATTTTATTTTTTTTATTTTTTGGTGGTGCCGGGGATTGAACTCAGGCCCTTGTGCTTACAAGGCAAGCACTCTAATCACTGAGCTAAATCCCCAGGCCCTATTTGCACATTTTTATTGGCTTTATTTTTTTTTATTTTTACCAAGAACAATCCCTCTCTATTTGCAACAAGTTTATTTACACTTTTCCATTTTTTTCTCTTTCATCTTAATTTTCTTTTAACCTTCTTTATCCCCCTTTTCCCTATCTAGTTCTCCTCTCTTTTGAATACTATCTCTCTTTTTATTAAATATAATATCTATTCTACCCCTTTGTCCCTATTTACACTTATGGTTTCTCATATCAGAGAAACAATTCTATGTGTACTAGTAAGTGTATGATTTATTTCACTTAATAGTATGTTCTCAATGAACATCCATTTACATACAAATGACTCTGGTTCATCCTTTTTATGGCACTGTAGTACTCCATTGTGTAGAAAAACCACATCTTCTTTAGCCATTCATCAGTTGTTGGGCATTTAGGTTGTTTCCAGGACTTAGGTATTACAAATTGCCATTTGCACATTTTTAAATCAGTTGATTCTCGCATTGTGTGTGGATGCGTGCATGCGTGCGTGCCTGTGTGTGTGTGTATGTGTGTGTGTGTTACTGGGAATTGAACCAAAGGCCTTTGTATTTTACTATATCCCCAACCCTTTTTAATTTTGGGGTGGGTGCAGAGGGTAAAAGGCCTTGCTAAGTCAGTAAGTTTTCCACGCTGGGCTTACATTTATGATCTTCCTGCTTCAGACTCCCAGAGGGCTGAGATTGCAGGCCTGGGCCAGTACGTGCAGTTTTACATATTTATTTATTTATTTTCTATTGAGTTTTTCAAGTTCCTTCTATATCCTGCACATTAACCCTTTGTCAGATGTGCACTTGGCAAATATCTCTCCCTTTCTGTACTTTGTTTCATCACTCTTTTGAAGGTTTTCTTTGTTAGGAAGAATCTTTTTACTTTGATAAATCCTGCTAGTCAGTTTTTTACGTTTGTTTCCTGTGCTTTTATGGCCTTATCCAAAAATTCTTTTGTCAGTCCAGTGCTCTGAAGTCTTTTCCTCTTGTTTTCTTCTACTAGTTTCATGTTTTCAGATCTTACATTTAATTGTTAAATTCATTTTGTATTGATTTTTGTAACTATTGAGAAACTAGGGTTCAGGTAAATTCTTCTACAAGTGGATATATATCCAATTTCTCTGGCACTATTTATTGGAAACAATGACCTTTCTCTGACACTTATTCTTAGCACCTTGTTAAAATCATCTGTCCATGAATGTATGAGTTTACTTGTAGCCTCTCCATTCTGTTCTGCTGTTCTCTGTGTTTGCCTTTGTGCCTGTACCATACCGTTTAGGTAACTGAAGCGTTAGAGTATATTTTGAAGTTGGTTAGTATAATGCTCCTTGCTTTGCTCTTTTCCCTTGAGATTTCTTTGGTTATTTGGATTTTTTGTGGTTTTATATACAGTCTATTGTTCTTTCTTACACTATTATGAAAATGACCTTGGTTTTATTGACTTGACAGACTCCATTCAGTCTGTAGATTCTTCTGGGTAGTATGGACATTTCAACAATATTGATTCTTCTAATCCACAAATATGGGATATTCTGCTTTGTTTTGCACCCTCTTCAATTTCATTGATGTTTTATCACAGGGATCACTCACCATTTTAGCTAAATTTATTTCTAAATATACTAATAAAAACTGAACATTTGCATTATTTCCTCCTCATGTTTTGGATTTTGATGCCCTATTTTACATCTTCCTATATTGACTTTATTTAGCACACTAACATAATTGTCATTATTTTAATTGTTTCACTTTTTAGACTTTATACTAAAAATACTCAACAATTTGCATACTTGTAATATTATAGTATTCTGAATTTGGCTGGATGATTAATTTAACAGTAATTTTATACCATCTTTTTTCTTTTTTGTCCTTCTCATTAGTATCTGTTTCAGTTTGAAGAATTCTCTTCAGCATTTCTTGGGGTCAGATCTGGTGGCAATACATTTTCTCAGTTTTATTTGTCCAGGGATGTCGTCACTTGTTCATTTCTAAAGGACAGATTTTCTGGGCACATTCTCAGTTGGCTTTTTTCCCCCTTCAGACTGTGAAAATTCCATGACACCATTCCAGCCTGTAAGGTTTCTGGTAAGTAGTCTGCTGTGAAGCAGACTAAGACACACTTTGTGTGTTAGTTTCCCTTGTCTTGCTGCCTTGAGTACCTCCTCTATTTTTAATCTTTGAGTGCTTCATTGATTATTCACTAATTATTTCTCTGTTTGATCTATTCTGCTATTGATGACTTTCTCCTGTTTTAAATTTCATTTAGTATATGTTTCAGCTTAAATATTTCTGCCTGAATTTTAAAAATTTCTTCAAATTCTCTAAATTCCTCTGTTAGAATATTAGTTCACTGTTCTGTGTTTTTAAAATCCACTGAACATAATTACAGCACAGTTTTAAATACTCCATCCAGTAGTGCATACTGGTCACTACACAGCTGTTTCTGGTGTCTTGTTGTGACCACTGGGTGAGGTCATAGTTCTCCAAACTTATTGATACTGGTTGCTGTGCCACAATGTCTGATCAGTGAATATTTAAGAATTTATTCCAGTCTTCATAATCTGGCTTTGTTTGTTCTTGTCTTTCCAGAAATTCTAAGCAGGCTCCTTATTTTCTTAAAGCTTATAATTCCTATTTTAGCAATAGATGATTCCTGAAGTCCAGGTTTGCCAGGAGTCTGCTGTATGATGTAGTCACTCTTTCAGAACTAGAAGGTGGTCCAAGTCTAGATTTGCCCCAAATTTGCAGTTTGGGTATTATTCAACATTAACTGGGGAGTAGCTAAGAAGGCTAAACTATCCTCTGCACCTCTCCCTGAGGCCAATCTCAGGTCCAGACACCTTGCCCATGGCCATCAGTCTTTGGCTGGGCACCATGAGAGTCCACCTGGTTTTGAGCAGTATTCTGATGGAGGGACCATGACCGGGTTGCTGTGCCATACTTCTGGCCACAAAGAGCGCAGCAATGTTTCACACCCTAAGCTGGCAGCCCACCAATACTAGTATACACCTAGGATAGAACCAAAGCCTACACTGGTGTAGGCTGCCTTCTGCTGAGATGAACTTGTGGCCCATGGCTGATACAACCATCAAGAGGTGATGCTATCTAGAACAGAAGTCTGGTAGACTGGGCTTATGTGTTTGCCTGTGGCACTAGGGCTGTTTCAGGGCTCTATTTTTGGTCCCCAGGCTGACAATAGGGACTACTAGGATATTCCCAGCACTATATTTCATCAGCTTGCCACTGAGTCCCAAGGTAAAGTGTTGCACTTACTACCCTGTATTACCCCCAACGAATAGAGTCTTACTCCATGCTATTCTGTCATAGGTTGGAATATTTATGGGTGAAGGCACATTTTAACAACCAAGGTTGACACTAAATTTGTTTGTACCTTAGTCTCACAACCACAAGAACCCACACAGTCTCAGAGGTGTACCCAGCCCCACACTACAGTGGGTGGTGATGCAGACCAGAACAAGAATCTATGACAAGGATGTACACTTCCCTTTTATACTCATGCAGGTCGAGAGGGCCGCCTGTGAACAGTGGACTGGCAATAGCTGTTCTGCCCAAGGCTCGGGTGGTGGTGGGAGGTGGAAATAGTACACAGTCCTTTGGTTGCCAAGGCTGAGTCTGAGCTGCATTGCAACTAGCCTCACCGCCACAGGGACCTTCATGGTCTCAGGTACACACCTGAAGGTTGGCAATGATACAAGATGTGAGTTGAATCTGTCCTTCTGGGGTACCTTAGGCCAGGCCAGGTGTAAAGTCTGTCCATGAGCTCTGATCTGGTATCCACAGGGACATTTGGCTTTTGACTGGTGCTAGGTTTTAAGGTAAACTCCTGGGTTAGCTTTTGGGCCCTGCTCCCCGGAAGGTAGAGTCTCGTCTTCCCTCTTGGCCGCTGAAGGTTTGAGAAGGGAGATGGTAGAGGCAGTCATTTAGCAACTTAGCTGTTTGAGCTGCGCAGCGCATGGGCCATGTTGTGGGTGAAGTGGTCATGGGGCTCCGTTTCACACTGGGTTTCACTACGGGGGTCTGGTGTGGTGTTTCTGCTCTAAAATCTGGAATTAACTCATTCTTCCTCACCAAAATTGGAAGTGTCCAAGCTGCTTAGAGGTGGCTGAGGGTGGTGCTGAGGACTATTTTTCCTTCATTTTGTCTTTACTCTTTATTATGCTAAAACCAGGCACTATGTTTTTACCTAGCTTGCTCCTTTCTTGTGAACTTTGGTACATGAATAGCTATTCAGTTTGATGTGTCTGTGGGGAGACAAGCATTGGCTGTTCTTTTTCAGCTGCGCTTTTGCTTTGCTTTCCTCTCTCTAATAAAATCTCTTTTTATTTGGAGATAATTTTAGATTTATAGAAAAGTTGCAAAAATAAAACAGATTTTCTGCGTATCATCCAATTTTTTTTCCTGATGTTAGCATTACCATAACACATTTTGAAAACTATGAAACCAACATCTATCTATTACTTTAACTAAACTTCAGACTTCATTTATAGGACACCCATTTTTCTACTAATATCTCTAGCCACTCACCCCAAGACTACCCCTGGTCCCAGGATTCCACCCTGAACAACACACTGCATTCCCTCATCATGTCTCTTTAGCCTCCACTGGACTATGACAGTTTTTTAGTCTTGCCTTATTTTTTAAGACCTTGGGAGATGGAGGAACACTGATCAAATGTTTTGTAAGATGCCCATTAATTTGGGCTTGTTTGGTAGTTTTTGATGATTAGATTGAGATTATGGATTTTAGGGGGAATCCCCAAAACAAAATTCCTTCTCTTTACAGAGTAAAAGGGCATACATGATATCAACGTGCTTTTAATTGATGATGTCAGTCATTACATTTTTGGTTAAGGGAGTGAGCATTTATTCAGTTTCTGCATTGTATAAATACATCTCCTTTAGTCACAGCATTTTTTTTTTTTTTTTGGCAGTGAGTCAGTAAGTCCAGGTTCCATTCAAAGAAGAATAATAGGGCGTGGGTACTGGAGGAACCTCATGGTACTAGAGGGAATAGTATCGATCTATATTGTCTTTGGGAATTCTTCTTCTGTAAGGATGACTTGTCACTTTTCTCCCATTTCTTATTTATTCTATCATTTCTTTATAGGTATATGGCCTCGTGTCTATGTGTTTTATACTTTAGATTATAAACTGTTATATATGTTATCTGTATCATTGCTGTAATTCTTCCAGTTTTAGTCTTTGGGAGCTCTTTCAAGTGGTCTTCTGTGTTCCTTTGACACATTAGCATTTATTGGACAATTCCTTAATTTATGACAGATATACTCTTTGAAATTTTCCAAAATTACTGGGAATATTTACAGTCACTTAAAAATAGAATTGAAGTTCACAATCTTTCTATGACTTGCTCAAGATCAGCTAGGGAGTAAATGGTAAAACTAATTTGAAAATCAGAAACTCTGATTACTGCATTTCTAAGCTCTTGGCAAAGTATTATCAACCTCACAAGACAATCAGGGCTAAGCAGAGGCCGGGACCCTGGTAAATACAGCTGGGCCACTGGAGCTTAGACAACAGATTCACAAGCAGCTTTTTGGCCTTAGTACCTCGGAAAAAGAGGTGAGGACTATTGGGTCCCTGGAGTTATGTTAGTCTTGAGAGCTAAAATTCATTAGGACACTGAGATCTGTTGCCAGTTTGGGATTTTTTTGGGGGGAAGGGGATACGGGGGTTACAAAGTATCATGGCTTCTTTTTTTGTTTCTCATTTCATTTTATTGTTTTAAGGTTTCTGGACTGGTTAGTTTTATAGCTCTTCCTGTAGCATTCTCTGGCTAAACCAGTTAAACCTCTGCCTAGTTCTCCTTCTACCACAGCTTCTGGCCATGAGAAGAGGATTACTAGTTTTCTGATCATTTCCAGAGACTCTGCTCCATAGTTACACATTAAAACAGGAATTGTTTTTAGCTGGCCAAAGAATTCCAATTCAAGTTAGTGTGGCTAATTTGATGGATAACAAATATTCATAAAGAAATCTATAACATGCACATCGGAATCAATTATTTGTAAAAACCAATGCAATTTTGCCTAAATGAAAGTAGAAAAACACTTGTATCAAGGGATATATAGAGAATGTCTAACAACAGGTATAAATGGGATACTTACAAATTCGAAACAGTGTACTATTGGGTTTTTTCACAGAAGCTAAACATCAAATTGGTAGTAATAGTCTTTATCATGCCATAATAGTTCTCTCACAATTATGGATATAGATTGCCCTATTAAAGAGAAGAAACTTCTACCTTTTAACACCTTTATTCTATTTTTATTAAATTATATACACTGGGACTAGTAACAAGTAAATTTAAAAATTTTCAAACCTTGACAGGCAAGCAAAAGATAGATAACTGGATGGTATACAAAAATGTTCCAACAATGCCCCTCGGAAAAAAAAAATAGTAATTACTACTAACCAATTCCAGATTATTAATAGTGGTACATGTCTTAAGCAGTGAATTTGGACATTGCACTATCACTCTTTGGCATATTAATCCTTTTCATCATTCTGATGCTAAACAATGTTTAATGATACCAATAAAAAGGTAATTAAAAAGAAATGTTTATTTAGCTTTTGACATGAATATGTTTATAGATGTATCCTAGTAAAGCAGTGATTGATATGTATGTCCCATTCTAAAAGAAATTCCTCTTATTTCTCATGTGATATCATGGAATTACCAGAAAAGGAATGTAGTATCTGAAATCATCATCTTTTGTCAGGAGATCGATTACTACAATAGAAAAATAGATTCTCTTATTATTGACACAGATGTACTTCGTTCAGTAATTGGGAAGGGAACTTTTCCAAAGCATTTTGACAGTCATACAAAAGACTCTATTCTCTCTTTGTACCTTCATTTCCCAAATGTCTGTTACAGCGGTACTTTGGTTCAAGAATGCTTTTATTTGCAAACAATTTGGTTCAAAAACAGTGTTTGGCAAAAATTTTGTTTTGGTTTGCAAACTCTGCAATGGGTGACAAACATGACTGCAGCCACCTTTCCCACATCAACACAAACGTGGCCATCTTTTCTGACATCATAGAACAAATAAAGTTCATGAACTGAGGTACCACCATATTCACTCCCTTCCTTTGTCCTCTTGGCCTAAAGTTATGTTTGGATCCAGGGGGAGGAAAGCAAGCCAGAAGACTCTCTCAGGATCTGTGAGTTCTATGAAATCTGTGTGAGAATGACCATGAAATTTTGTCTCCACTTTCATTAAAACCACACTTTAGGAGTTCCCCTTCAATTCTGTGTGATTTAGGCAATAGGAACTCTAAGCCTTATGCATTGCTCCACATATATGGTTTGGTGGAGTCTCAGCAACTGGGAAAAGTTACAATTGGACAAATGAGTAGAATCATCAGTCATGGACAAGTTGGACAAAACCCTAGGTAAAAGCTTTAGCCTCAGAAAGATCCAGAAAAAGAATATCCTACAAAATTGTTGTGACTATGAAGTAAGAGGTAAAGCTCAAAGGTAGAAATGCAGC
>PVJO010034644.1:0-10731 GCA_004026905.1 Hystrix cristata | reverse complement strand
TGCCTCCGCTTCCTGTCAGGATGGCAGCCAGGCTGGGTGAGGCCACCTTAGTGCCTCATCTTGGCTTGACCACCTCCATGAAGACCCAGTTTCCAACTCAGGTCACATTGGGAGCACTGAGGGTGAGGATATCAGGGCTTCCTTTCTGTATGTGTATGTGGAGAGCACAATTCCACCTGGTAGCAAGGTTAGCTGTGATGATGATTGTTATGTGTGTCACTATCTTTGCCATTGTTGAGAAGCCAAGAACATCTCAGAAATAGATCCTGCCCCAAGGCAGATGGCATGAGGAGCCCCCTCCGGGTTGGCCTCCCTGAGGAAGCCTGGGCTTGGTTGTTGGACTCGGCCCGGGAAACCCTGCGGGACAGGGGTTGTGGGGACAATGCCTCTGACTCGGTTTGGCTCTGCCTGTAGATGGAGCAGATGAGGACCGAGCTTCTGCAGGAGCGAGCTGCGCGACAGGATTTGGAGTGTGACAAGATCTCCCTAGAGAGACAGGTGAGGGCGTCACACCATGAGCTTCTGCCTTCCTCTGCTGGGCTCTGGAGTAGAGCCGGGAGGGCTGAGTTCAGTACAAACTGCAGGAAAGGGAATCGGTGGATGGGCCTGGGACGCTCAGGACACACTAAAGAGTTTATTCAGGCTCGTAACAGAATGTAGCTCTTAATAGGCCTGCTCAGGCCCGAGTCCAGGGCATGCCTGGACCCACCCTGGGCTCCCCAGACCCCCATCCTGGCATGGAAGCAGCCGTATCACAGACACTGCCCTCCTGCCTGGCTCCGGACATGGCGCCCTCACAACCCCCGTCCGATTCCAGAACAAGGACTTAAAGAGCCGAATCGTGCACCTGGAAGGCTCTTACAGGCCCAGCAAGGAAGGGCTGGTGGTGCAGATGGAGGCCCGGATCGCGGAGCTGGAGGACCGTCTGGAGAGTGAGGAGAGGTAGGCACGGCCACCCCGGGGCACTTACACACTGGGAGCCCCTCGCCGCCATTCCTCCCTCTTCCTCTCGGATGGCCCCACACCGTGTTGGGGCAGAGGCCACTGGCCACCTGTCAGTGGCGGGGCGGGTCCCCTACGGAGCAGGGAGGATAAGGGACCGGATGGCCACTCTTTCCCAAGCCTGGGACTCTGCAGCGAGCCGCCTTGCACAGGCTGAGGGCCAGCGCCAGGATGAGCTTGACGTCTCAGTCCTCATTCCTGACCCCTCACCATCTGGAAGGACGTCGCACATGTGCACAGGATGTGTGCTCTGTAGGGCTTCTAGAGGGCTGTGTGGAGCAGACCCTAACACTGGCTGTCCGCAACTCTGTCTTGGAATTAACGAACTTAGGACAGTTCTGGCCCGGCTCAGCTCCTTGCTGGCCCTGTGCCTTAACAAGTCACTCCCTTCTGGAACTGTGTATTTTGACCTTTCCTCCTGTGTAGTGGTTTTCTCTGACCCTAATCTTGAGTTGAGGATGTGAGGGCGATCTGGCTGTGAAACCTGTCACCCCACTGATCGCCAGGCTGATTCAGCTGATCTGGCTGGCTGGGCGGGTGTCTCCTTCCTCCCTCACCCTCCATGTGTGTCCCTCCCAAAGCTGCGTGCTCGGTAGAGAAAGATGACCACCTGCTAGAGGAGGGCCGTTTCCTCGGTCAAGGGGATACAAGTAGCTGTGCTCCCTGCTAGGAGGTCCGGGTGGGCTCTCACAGTCCTAGCTTGAGCCGACCGGCAGCCTTGCTCTGCTCTGCCTCCCTCCCTCGCAGGGACCGGGCCAGTCTGCAGCTCAGCAACCGCAGGCTAGAGCGGAAGGTGAAGGAGCTGGTGATGCAGGTAGATGATGAGCACCTGTCACTGACGGATCAGAAGGACCAGGTGCGGCGTCTCTGTGTGTCCCATCTCAGGCTGGGGCAATGGGAGGGAGGCTGGGCTGCTTCCTCCTCTCTGCTTCTCTGCTGTCCTCGCAGAATGAGGAATTTCCACAGCCCTCGACCACTGACTTGAGGTTCAGCAGCCATGAGACTGTTTGCCAGGGAGGAAGTGGGTGGGCGCTGGCCTCGCTGCCGGGCCTTGTGCATCCCTCAGCCTGGCCTCTTCCCTGCTGCAGCTCAGCTTGCGCCTGAAAGCCATGAAGCGGCAGGTGGAGGAGGCAGAGGAGGAGATCGACAGGCTGGAAAGCGCCAAGAAGAAGCTGCAGAGGGAGCTGGAGGAGCAGATGGATGTGAATGAGCAGCTGCAGGGGCAGCTCAACTCCATGAAGAAGGACTTAAGGTGGGCACTGGCAGTGGCCCACAGTGGCCAGTCACCCCTCCCCCTGCATTTGAGGAGTGCATGCTGCTTTTAGAACATTGTCTTAGCCCAGTTCCTCCCTGCTGCCTTACGGGACCGTCCCGTCCTGGAGACGAAAGTGGCTTAGTCCACTTCTGTAGCCCCACAGTTCAATGAGGTCTCGTGTACGCCATCCTTACAGCAGGGCCAGCAGGCAGGCATTGTGCTTGTGGGCATAAGCTGAGACCCTGCTCCTTCTGTCAGGGAGGCAGGTTCAGGTTTGTATCCTCACCAGGACTGTGATCTCCCAGTGCCCCACTGCCACAGTGGGGATCGGGGCTTGCAGGGCCTGGATGGGTCGGTCTCCCTCCCCCAGGGCCGGTGCCTGAGACGTAGAGGGGCGGGCTGAGGTCAGGCCACACTCCTCCAGGAGTCAGCCTTTCTTGGATGCCGACAGTGCCCCGGGCAGCATGCTGGCCACCCAAACGGTGCTCTGATGGGTGGGTGGAAGTTTCCAGCCCATGGAGGATGTTATCACACAGGACCTGTTCGTGGGAAGCTGGCCCCAAGGTCAGAGTTAGGGTGCAACATTGAAGGGGCATCAGAATAGATTACATTGTAGTATAACATGAATTTAATGCCAAATTTTAAAATGATTGCCTATAACTCTTGGAGAGAATAAGACCCAAATTTTAAATTAAGATAGGATAGGGCTGGGGATTTAGCACAGTGGTTAGAGTGCTTGCCCAGCAAGCGCAAGGCCCTGAGTTTGATTCCCAGCACCAAAAAAAAAAAAAAAAAAAAAAAAAAAGATAGGATGGATGCCCTGCCAGTTAAGATAGGATTAATGTCCTGCCAAGCCATGTTGGCGTTTGAATAGAAGCAGAAATTGGTAATACTGATCTTGGTGCAGGCTGTCACACCAGCTCCCCGAGTGGATTCAATTGAGTGGGTGTGCTTGTGTGCACCTAGAAGGCGGAGGGCAGGACCCGAGACCCGCTCCCTCCCACCTCAAAGAGGAGCCCAGCCAGGGACCGAGCCTGTCTTGTCTCCACAGACTTAAGAAGCTGCCGAGTAAAGTGCTGGATGACATGGATGATGACGATGATGAAGCGCCACTGAACTACGCCTTCCCCAGGGACAGCACCGTGGTCAGCCAGATCTGACCCCTTCCCTCACTCCTGCCAGGACTGCAGCCGCCCAAGCAGGGCAAAGAGCAGGACGTGGGGCCCGGCCACCCCACACACGGCGTGCAGTTCTCAAGCCGGCATCCTCCTTGGTGTCACCAGGGTCTTCCACAGGGAGCCACCACCCACCAGCCCATTTGGGGGCTGTGCCTTGGTGATTGGAGGCCCTGTTCTGCACAGCTGTGCCTAGAGAAAGGGTCCAGAGTCCTACTTGCCACTTCAGAGCCAAGTGCAGGGAAGGAAGCCATGTCCACACCGTAAACCAGGCCTTGGCGCTGACTACTGCTGTTCTGTTCTGGAACATTCCACAGCCTTTTTAGGGCAGGCTCTTTGTAAAGTTCACACATCTATGTCAAATATTCTTTTTAAAACCTGAAGCTACTAGGCTTTATTAAAAAAAAAAAGAGCTAGAGACAAGGTGGAAGGTTGACCACTTTGAAAATCAGAGTTAGAAAAAATCGTAGTGCTTTGCACTGGGAACCGATGCTCAGGTGGCCTGGGTCAACTACTGCTGCAGATCAAGGGCGGGAAGGTCAAAGGTCACTATCATCTGTGAGCTGTATTTAGGACTTTACTTGCTTATTTCTTCTAGAAGTGTAGTTTCTGAACCATGATAAGACCAGTTTCCAATCACCACGTTCTTTTATACACACAGGTATGGGGAGATGTGGAAGTTTGTAGCGGGCGACGTGGCCTCTGGAAGGACCGGGCTCTGTTATGTCTCATGGTCCTTCCCTGTTCCCCACTGCAGGCCTCCAAGCTCCAGTCCCAGGCTGAAACAGAGAGGATGGAGATAAGGTTCTCAGGCCTAAGTAGGAGAATGAGGTGAGCAGAGTTAGTCAGGTCATGGGGAAAGAGAGAGAGAGAGATGAGCAGTGGGTGTGGTATGGGACTGGTGTGAGAAGGAAGATGAGGAAGTCCTTGAAAGCTGGGGAAGTGTAGGTCAGTGGGTTGAACTGGAGCTGGGCTGATAGGAAGGAAGAGTGGGATGTGTCTGCAGACTGGAGGTCTCCTTCCAACTTCTGGGCTCAAGGCGACAGAGAATGGGTCAGGTCTGGGGGCAAGGCCGCATCAGGTGGATTCCGGAGAAGGGTGCACCAGCAGGATGCTGGGTTTCCTGCACACCCATGGGTGCAGGATGGGCAACTCAGGAGGAAGTAGTCAGGGGAGGATCATGGGAAGTAGCTATGGGGTCAAAATGGCTTCTGCAGTGTTCCCTCACATCCTAATAGGTGGCCTGTGGGCCAGAGAAGCCCATGACAGTTGAGACAGGGTCCCACTTACCTTGGGTCCCCAGAGCTGCTCAACAGGGTGCAGAGTGAGCTATCAGCCTACAGAGTGGTGGGCATCCGGGGCTGGAGAGCCGAGCTGTCCTTCGCCACGCCAGGGTCAC
Organism: Hystrix cristata; assembly: GCA_004026905.1. Lineage (NCBI taxonomy): Eukaryota > Metazoa > Chordata > Mammalia > Rodentia > Hystricidae > Hystrix > Hystrix cristata. The sequence continues at coordinate 5,900 of PVJO010034644.1, read as the reverse complement.
TATGCCCTCACAACTAGGGGTGGCTGTGGTCCCTGCTCACTGACTAGGTGTGGAATGAGCCCTCCCTTAGCCATTCGTCCATGTAGCCAGTCAGTATCAGGCACCTGTGGTGTGCCAGGCACAGCCCTGGGCACTAGGGGCAGCAGAGAACACGGTGGGTAGAAATGGTCCTCCTAGAGCTTGGTGAGGGGGTGACAGGCAGTAACCAAGCTGACGCAGGGCTGAGCACCACAGAACCCAGCCCCAAGCCCTCTGCCCTTGTGGGGATGCGGCAATCACAGGGATTCTTGGGCCCTTAGAATGTATTTCATTTCCCTGTTGCTTCCACCATTTCCAAATACCTGCCAGGAAGCCAGTTTCCAGATGCCTCCTGCACGGGTAACCAGAGCAGCGAGGAGAGCTCGGTGAGCCCCAGAACCTGGGGAGGGGCGTCTATTTTGTTTAATGAGAAAGCAGCTGCTTCTTATTCTTCCCTGTTCTTCCTGGTAGCCGTGAAGTTGGCTGTTGGAAGCCGAAAATGTTGATTGTGTCATGACAGTGTTAATGATGGACCCGCACCGCAGGGCAGTTGGCAGCGGCCAGGCGTCTGCAGTACGGTGGGGCAGGAAGGGCGCACACTGAGGGTTGGAGAGTCATCTTACCCACGACCTTGACCGGGTGCTGGCTGGGAGGAGATGACGATTAGGGCCCCAGGTCCTTCCCAGCTTGAACACGCAGCCATTCTTTGATTTTATATATATGTTATATATACCTATTTTTCTCCTGTTTATTGCTTTTAGAGCTAACCTGCTCAAGAGTGTTTTCTTTAGTTAGGTAAAAAAAATTATGTAAAAAATATGTGGGCAAATGCAATGCTGAAGAGACAATCATCACATACCTTTTATAATTTCTTTCCCTGCTTCAAGTGTCATTCCACCATACCTGTTCGCATACTTTCTTGCTTTAGAGTATGGTCTGGAGGTCACGGGGAAAAGACATTCTTATTGTGAATGCAGCAAGATTTCTTTTCAATAAATGGTGTTACCTGACTGGAATCTTGGCTTTCCCATTGTTTTCACTCCTTCATTTTTCTCCAGAGCTTGCTTCTGTGTCCTGCAAGAAACTGCCAAGGCAAATGGCCGGGAGCTACTGCAGGAAGTAGAACTCGGTGCTCGCGGCCCCAGGCCCGGTTTCTGAAACATGAGGGTGGGGAGCGGTCAGCAGTCCATGTTGAGGGAAGGGACGGGCCGGGATGGGTGAGAAGTTCTGAGAAAGTCAAACTGCCTGTTCTGTAAGACGGTGAAGCGGGAAGCACTGTCCAGTGTTTATAACCTGGGGTTAAACAAGCACCCCGAGTGCTCCTTCTCGTCGTCTCCGGGGGGTTCGCCTGCAGGCACGGTTTGCAGCCTTGCTGAACCTCACAGCAGGCATCACAAACTCTGTTTCGTAGGAAACCGAACTATCTTCCCCACGGGAGCGGCACACGCTGACCATCCCATCTGTCCCCACATCCACCCTCCGCCCTGTGTTTGGGAGGGGGAGGTTGGGGCATTTCTCCACTGTGCCTGCAGCATTTGGGGACATGGGTGACCTGCCCAGAGCGCTGCCTGCTGCCCTTGGGTGTAAACAAGCTCCTCTTCCAGCTCCTGCAGCCAGCAGGCCCCCTCACCCTAAGCAGAGAGTATGTCCCAAATGCAACTGACGTGCTCTACTTTTAGTAAGCGCTCAAAGCCTTTGCATAAATTTGATTTCTTTGTAAGTCAAGTATATTGAGGCATAACTTTATAATTTGTAGGGAAAGTCACGCTTTCTGCTATTGGTTGCTTTGGAAGCTGTATTTTACACTCTGTGTTTGGCCCCCTGCCAGCTTCCGCTGGGTGACAGCAAGATTCTCAGGGATGCTTGTCCCTCAGGCTGACAGGGAACGCACTCAGGAGGCCCAGAGCCAGCAGGAGAAGTCCCTCTTCCATCCTCCGGGGCTGCACTTCGCTTCCTGCCCATTCTGCGCCTTCTGCCCTGACTTGTGGATATTAGTAGATATTGACACTGAGCCTATCTTCGCCAGAAGATAGTCATCGGAAGTTTTTCTGTTATCAGTTTTCAGCTGGGGAACAAGGCCTGATGGGAAATTCCTATCCAGGACTGAAGAGCCCCAAATGCAGAAATGTCAGGATATGAAGAGCAGTCAGCCCACACAGATCCTCTTCTCAGATCTGCTGAATACTGTGCTGAAGGTCATAAGACCCCAAGACAGGCTAGCTGGAAAATCGGACGTAACCTGTCGATTACAGAGATCCGGAAGGGGTGTTAACAACAGGGTGTGACCATCAGTCACGGCTGGAGCGTGTGGGCAGAGCAGCTTCTGCTGACCAGACCTGAGTGACAATAAAAGTGGTGGCCGTTGACTTTGCCACCACTGCAATCGTCCTGTTTTGCTGCCCTCCTGTTTCAACAGTGGCCTGTCCTGCTCGCAGGACATATCTCTTCCTGCTCATCTCTTTTCTTCTCTCTTTCCTTTTCTTTCTTTACTTTAAATAGAAGTTACATTTACGTGTTCTTCGGTTGACCCGGCCAATTCTTTGGGTGGGACAAAAAGACCCTGGAACCACCAGACACCCTGCCATCTGGTAACAATTCCAAGATAAGCAGCCACACAGAGTCCTAAATCCATAAGCTCTCCGTGTCCTGCGGATTTCTCCTTCCTAGACACCAGTTTCCTTGTGTGCCCAGTTCCCCTGCAATTAGGCCAACTCTGTGGGCCAGGAATCGTACCACTTCATCTGATTTAATCCGCACTCTAAGAAGTAGGTGGTATCTGGGGACATGAGCAAAAAACTAACTTGCCCAAGGGCACCAACTCGTAGACAGTGGGGCTGAGACATAGTCCCGGGTCTGCTGCTGTAACCCATCCAGAGTTCTGTTGTCCCTCAGATTTAGTCACTGCTCACTCTAGCTGAGGACTCTAAACACAAAGACTGGTGGTTCGCCTGGAACCCAGCCCCTGGCTCTGGGTTGCCCATGTGCACTTGGAACCTGCCACCTGCACAAAGAAAAGGCAGACATCTACCTCCTCCCTCTGCAAGCCCCTCCCTCTGTTGCACACTGCCAGCCACTGCATTCTGTTCTAGAGGACTCTCAGCCCCTCTGGCCCTTCTAGGATAGGCTTGATTTCTAGAAAGGTGCTTGGGGTTTAAGATAAAATGGGTGGCTTTAGCTGACTGTCCTCCTATCTTTGAAAATGCCATCTGATATGTTGGCCCATCCAGCTTTAACTTTTGCTGATGCCACTTTGCTTTTATCTGTTCCTGCCTGTCACTGGGTGCATACAGGATGCCTTGGAGACAGGCATAGGGCTCCGTGCACAGCTAGGCAAGGGATCTGGAAAACTGGTGCCCAGGCTCCCTCTGGGACTCCGGGCTCTTCCACGTCCCTGTCTGCTCACCCAGCATTTGGGTGACTCCAGCAGACCCATCTGCAGCCTCCCACTCTGCCTGGCAATAATGCAGACTCTGGTTCTGCTGAGCACTGGCTCCAGGTTTCCTCTTGCACAGCTTCTCAGACCAGGTTCATTCTCTGCAGCAGGGCTTTGCAGGAAATAAGCCACTCACTTTGTCTCCTCCACTTCATGGCAAATTTTCTCCTCTTGTCTCTGTATTTCATGGCTACTAGATTCTAAAGTTAAGGTGTAAAATGCTGTGGGGCTCACTAAAGTCCTGTGGACTTCCAGGCCCCGTGGAAAGGTTAGGTATGCTCACGGTAACCAGGTGAGAGTCAGAATTGAGAAGGCCGGAAGCATGGTACTTCCTCCTGGGTGCATGTGCTTTCTGAAAAGTACCAGCCTATACCCAGAGCTTGCTTCCCAGATGCTGAGAGGCCAGCTGTGGACTTGGTTCCTGCAACTTTGCTACTGATGTCAACATCACAGATTTTGAGGGAGCTCCAGATATGGGGAAGGCAGGAATGTGCGAGGTAACTGCGGTAGTTAATTGTGGTGTCAATTTGAACAAGAAACGCCTAGCAGATTGGTTTAGCCCCATTCTGGGTATGTCTGGATGATGGATTTACTGAAGACGAAGAACCCACCATGGCTGTGGGTGGTACCAACCAATAGGCTTGTAGCCTGGATGGAATAAAAGGGAAAGAAGGAAGTCTCACTTGTGCTTCTTTGGAGGAGCTCCAGTCTTCTCCATTGCCTGGGATGTCATCTGCAGACTTCAGCACGCAGACTCTTGGGCTTCCAGATAGACCCACGTGGGACTCTTCAGTGAGCTGCAGGCTTTAAATATGCATATATATATATATGTACACACACACACATATGCATACAGACATATTCCTGTACATATATACGTGCATTCCTATACGTAGGTGTACATACACATACATATACACATATTCCTGTGCATACATACATGCGTTCCTATACATACATACACATACATATACATGCAGACACACTCCTCTAGTGAACCCTAACTGATAGTTACAAACATGTCTGACCTCTGAGAATTTCTGGTGGAGGATTGTGGTTTGTTCTGTTGAGGAGTTTGTGTTCCTACCACCAAGAATTAGCAGTTGTTAACAATTGTTCATATGTATTTCACATTTTTAAATAAAAGACCTAAAACATTTCAGATCAAGTTGAAGATTCCTCCTTTGTCCCTCACTCTGCCTCATTTCCTTTTTCGCCCAAAGGAAACCAATATTCTCAGTCTGACGTGTATGCCAACCTTTAATATTTAACATTTTTACATATCCATGAATTATACAAATCCATGAATTATATAGTGCTTTTTAGCATGAAAAATTGTTGTTATAGTATGGACAACATGGTATTGTTTTGTGCATTTTAAAATCTCATATATTAACACCTTGCACGCATATATATATCTATATATCTGTGATACTTTGCGATCTTTGTGACATTTTATATTTCCTCCAGGGCAGAAGATGTGCTCCCTGCCATCCACACCATGGAACTTCCCCACCTCCTCAGCTACCAGCAGCAGTGCCCAAGTGAGGCCTGGGGAAACGTCACCTGTGGGCCACACCCTGGGCACTGCAGCCATGCTGAGAGCTGCCACACCAGCAGCGCTGGCCGCTGTGGATCCTGGGGTGACATCCCCCATACTCCACACTCCCCAGTATGGCAACTGCCATTGCTGGAGAGCCCCACTGAGTGCACACCTCTCTCTAGCAGCCTGAGGAAGTCTGCACCGTGCTCCACATCTTTGGGTTGCAGCTCCCAGTGCTGCAGTGGGCACCCCGTGGGCACACCAAACCTACTGCTATGTGTACTGCACCTACCTGGCCACCAGAGTGCTGCAGCCCCGTGTGGCCCTCAGGGGTGGGTGGGCTCTCTAACTGTGCTGCTGTACACACTGCACCTGGACCCATGCTCTGTAGCTGAAGACACTTTAGGCAGACTACATTATGATACCAATGGAGCCTAGCAAACCAATGCCCTAAGACACATTCCGGAGAAAACCACCTTACAAAATTGGCAGACTGCCTATGTACCAGACAGGCGAATATGAATGTATGGACATAAGAAGGATGAAAAAGCAAAGTGACAGGGTCCCCCCAAAAGAACACATTACTCTCATGCAACAGACCCCAAAGAAAAGGATATTGATAGAATGCTTGATAAAGAATTGAAAAGAATGACTCTAAGGAAACTAAATGAGATACAAGAGAATACAGGCAGATACTTCAATGAAATTAGGAAAACAAAATTCGTGATACAAATGAGAAATTCAGCAGAAAGAGATCATGAAAAAGAACCAAAAAGAAATTTATTTATTTTTTTTTAATTTTTTATTTTTACCAAGAACACGTATTGGTACATTGTATACATAATGATCATAATCAACATGGTTATTTTGTACCTGTACATGATACATCTTGGTTTTCCCCCCTCT
>PVJO010034643.1:0-10681 GCA_004026905.1 Hystrix cristata | reverse complement strand
TCAGTAATTGTTTAGGTGTGATTCTTACTGCTTTATTACCAATTTTGCTCTCGTTGGGATCCCAGAGTACTGTAGCCAACCAAAACAATGCCTTTTGACTTGCAGAAATTGAGCAGCTTGCTTTGATTGAGATAAGGATGACATTCCACCTGCAGATGGACAGACAGAATATCAGACATATTCAATGACTATATTAATATGAAAAGATATGGTAAGATAAAAGAAGCTGAATAAAAGAAAAACCTGTGCAGCATGAAATTTGAATGGAAAATATCAATCGGAAGTAATGATCCTTTTTAAAATTAAATTTAGTTCTTCTGGTTCTATTTGCATAGAATTCGTCATCAAAAACAACTATAAGTATAATCAATATACATAAGGAAAAATAAAACTTTTTATTACATAGTGATAAGCATACGTTATAAAAGAGAAATAGAAAACAAAAATATTTTCCTGCTGATGGTGATTATTAGAATAAATCCTCTCATATCATTAATAATTAAGGGAAGGTAATGTAATTTACTTCATCTTATAGGACTAATTGTAATTCATCTTTACTTCTCAGTGAAATTTCATTTTGCATCAAAATATGTAGGAAAATAAACAGAGTAGTTTAAAATAAACATAACTATTTATAATCCCAGTAAAATAACTAATTCAGGAAACATCATTGAAAATACTAGAATATTATGTGAAAATTGGTCATAAAATATAACTAACCATGTAGTTAATTGTCACCCAAAAAATTAGTAGTAATTGCAATGGAGGGAAATATGTATTTAAAAAGATCTCTGCCTTTAACCGGGTTAACCGTGTGTTCCAAGCTAGGATTACTAACTGCAGGACAATCTATCATTAAGTGGGGAATTCACGGAGGCTGAATATTTGAGTGTCGAAGCTCGTGAAAGAAAAATCAGATTTAATTCTAACTTACAGAAATATGAAATAGAGAAATAAGAATCTAATATTATTAGACAACAATCCGATAATACTGCTTGACAAGAATTGCCTGGGTAAAAATGGAAAAAGAAAAAATTGATTGTCATCCTAGGTTAAAGACCTTGAAAATATTACCAAATGCTGAGGACTGAGATCCTAATATATCCTAGTTAAAAATGAAATACACAAGACATTTTGGAATAACAGTGGGAAATTTGTAGACTGCAAAGTAAATGATGGAAGAGAAAAATATTAACTTCCTTAGATCTAGTAATGGAATTCTAACTATTTGGGAAGGTATACAGTAATACCTTGGTTCACAGACTCTTCTGTTTGCAAACAATTCAGTTTGCAAATCAAAGCATTTGGCAAAATTTGGCGTCTGTCTGCAAACTCTACATCAGGTGACAAATGCAATCATGACCATCTTCTCCAAAATCATAAAACAAATTAAGTTTCCAAACTGAAGTACTACTGTAATTATTTTTGTGAGATTCTTCTTATTCATGTCTCTTGGCAGGGGAAGGGTATACCTACAATTTACTTTGGACAGGTTCAGCCAGAAATTAAACGTATATTTGTAAGTACACCAAGATACATTTACCTACATTTGGCAACATGACAAAATGTCAGCACTTTTGGATATAGGTGGGAAAATATGGTTGTTGTATATAATTATTCAAGTCATTCTAAAGGTTTAAACACATGCATCATGAGAAAGGGGAGAAAAGCTGGTAAAACCTACATTAAATTTTTAACATATTTGAAAATAAGATACTGTGTCCTTATGTACCAAATACATAAAATTTTAAAGTATATCTTCCTGTCATCATCCTTTACCCCATCATCCTTTAGACCCTTTACTTATTCAGTAAAAGTTGGTTTTATATATATATATATATATATATATATATATATAAGCTAGAGCTGATGCAGGCACAGAACAGATGCAATTAAGGGTAGATTTGATGATGAAAAGCAGGGAGAAGCTGACTAAAATGAAATCGAGCAAAAGGCAGTTCTAGTAAAAGTTCCAAAATGTTGATTTCACCCATCATTAGCAACAGATAACTTCTTTCCTCCAGCTGGAGGTCTTCCATATTTTCTAGTTAATTTTCCCTGCAGCTATGCCTAGGGTCAAGACATCTGAAGGCAGAGATGCCAGGATGAAGGAATTAAGCATTAAAATCCCACACAAATCCCAATCATACATCTTATTTTCACTTCAGCCTTATTTACTGTCCATACTGTGGTTTTTGGCCTATTTTCAGATACACACTTTCCTCCATACCACTTTCACCCATTCAATCTGCAGCCTTCCTTCATAGCTCATAGGGATGTGCACCTTCCCCCTGAGAGCTAAATGATTACTGAAACTCACATAGATAACTTTTACATTGCTAGATTCTTACGTACTACTTAGCCCTACGGCCTCCAATTCTTTTTCATTGGGACTTTACAAAGCACAGATACAATTAAGAGTTCTCCATATCTTCTGCTGTAAAAAGTTAAAAAGAATCAGAGAAGAAGACCTCTGGACACCTAGCAGTGACGCAGGAAAAAGGGAAAGAAGGACAGAAGAACAGGAGGCCGAGAGTGCTCACCTGGTTGCAGACAGGCTTGTACTTGAGTCCTGGCTTGTTCAGGATCATCTCCAGCTGCCTGCGGTTAAAGTTGGACACCCCGATGGACTTGGCCAATCCCGCATCCTTGCACTTCTCCATGGCCTTGGGAGGAAACGATTGTGAAGAATAATCTGTGCAACTGGTTACTTATTGATGTACATGCAAATAGTACTGTTAAAAGGAACACTGAGAAGAAATGAAAATAAAGACGATTGGAATTGATGCTAAAAAGATAATGGAGGAAGATAATAGCAGGAAAGAAATTCTGTATTTTCCTTAAAAAATCAGAGAAACTCTTTTTATATAAAGAGATGATTTTATAAAAGAGATGATTGTCATTGCTTTTCACGAATCATCTCTGGCTCTCTTATATTCCAGTAATATGTTCCTGCTCACCATGCCAGCAGAACACCCCTTGTAAAGGTCATGAATTTCTTGATACAGTGGTGCACAGCTCAATTTTATAGGCTGAGTTGTGAGCTGTTTGTCTTTGTCTGTTCTTGGGTTCTGCCTCTGTGTCTCTGTGTCCCTGTCTCTGTCTGTCTCTCCCTCTCTCCCTCCCTCCTTCCCTGCCCCATCCTCTCCCCTTTCCTTTCTCCGGCCCTCCTTCTACTTTGTGCTTTCTCTTCCAAGTACTCACCTCCCAGGTGGCGCAGAGATCCACTGCATCAGGTATTACTTTTCCATGTTCATCTACTGGAATATGCTCCTCCCCTGGCTGGAAAGAAGCAGTCATTAAAGCCATTTCATGAAATTCATATCTCCATCCATATCTATACTCCTTCGTAAATCTAGGGTTGGGACACTGATCTTCCATAAAATAGGTGGAGCAACATTTCAGAGTTATAGTTCCAAAATACTTTGGTTGTGGTGTTTTTAAAGTTGTTTTGGGTGAAAGGTTTCATCTATTCTCTTGTGTATTTTAAATATGTTCATTTATAATATACTCCTAGTGCTTTATGTGATGTCCCAGTCAACTTATTGTTTCTTTTCATATCCCTGTACTTTCCTCTGGAAAAATGGTTCTTTTTAAATGGGAACGTATTGACTCAGGTTAAAGAATCAGTGTTAATCTCCATCCTTGAGTGTGTGATTGTCAAAAGTCAGGCATGTGAGTCAAAGATGACCCATCGAGGTCTGTTTTTGTTTCTTTTCTCTTTTTCTTTTGTTTTCAGTTTTAAAAGAAGTATGTGTTAGCATAAAAGGAAAGATGGAAATAGTGGATAGGATGCTGGAATGTAAGTGACTCCTCAAAGTAAACCTGAGCCATCTGTAGGAATATGGATTAACCTAGCGACCATAATGCTAAGTGAAGTAAATCAGACACACAAGTTTAAATATCACATGTTTTCTTTTATATAGAGTCCTAAACTATAAATAAAGTGCAAAATAAAAGATAATAAGAAATAGAGAGATGACTCTTTAGCATAGGAAGGGAAACAAGAAATGAGAGGGAGGGGAGAGAAATGAGATTTTTTAACAAGAGGGGAAGTTGGAAGTGTTCTGTACATACACTGAGTCCCTACCAGGAATGTGATCATCATGTGCTATAAACATGTACAAAAAATATATACGTATGAAGGAGTCCAAGAGATGCGGGGAGCGGGAAAGAAGAAAGGGGAAGGGATTTTTAAAAAGAATTAAGAAATGACATGTATTTGTACCAATAACTCACAATGTATGTAAACGTTACATACTACAAACATGTACCAATATAAAATTAGAAATAATTTACTCCAAAGCCAAAGAATGTATTCTCTATCAGAAAACACAAAAACAAAAACAAAACCAACCACTGCCAGCCACGATTCCAAAATTACATACAACCTTCCAGTGTCAGGGGAATCCATTTGAGTCCCTTCTAAGAAAGGCAGTTGAGATCAGCACAAATACCAGAACCCAACCAGGAAGAATGACCCAATTTTTTAAGGGTGGGTTCTTTTCAGCATGGTGTATGTGGACTCTTTTCAGCAGCTTACTGTGGACTCTTTTTGCTAAGGCATAGGATTAAAGCATCCTGATGAGAAAACATGGTTCTAATTACTGATAATATTTCAAATGAAACACTTCCTCAAAGTTCTTGTGTCCTGTGTTTCTTTGTGTTTTTAAAATGTCCTATGCCAGCATGCAAAGTGTGAACACGGGATATAAGATTAATAATTTTATTTCTTCTATACATAAAATTAGAGAGTGGTACAATTCCTATTATTGATCAATGCAAAGTTGGATTTGGCATTTGTTTTATTGGCCATTAATATTTTTAAAATATCAAAGCGCATAGGTTTACCATCCATGTTCTGGATATTAAAATAAACTCTTTATATATATTACCTCCTTTAATCTCTTCTCTACTGTATAAGGTATATGATGTGATTATTTTTATAGATAAAAAAGAGATCACAGAATTTAAGAAACCTACACCATATAATGCAGCTAACAGTTGACAAAAAGAGTTTAAAACCACTCAGTGTGGCCTCCTAGTGCAGCGCTCCTAGCTGCTACGCCACTCTTCATTTACAGAGTTACAACTCTTGTGCCGTTTCCTAAGCTTGTCCAGGTATACTAGTGCTTAGAAGGTAGGAAATAATAGCAAGACTCCACAGATTGAATTGAGGATGAAGGTCAATCGAGGCTCTTTTCAGCATTAATTTTGATGCTGAAATACACTGAGAGGCTATCAAGTGTTAATAACCCTGAGCCTTTTATAGCAAGAGGCTTATCTGCCTCTATTGCAGAAGGGACTTGACAAAAACTAAGGAAATCTATAGTAATACGTGCATGGAGCCCATAAAAAGAAATATTTCTAAAGATTACTTCACATTCATCAGTGCAGCTATGGCTTGGGCTGCCATTCACTTTACCCAGTAAATTCCTTCTATAAACTGGCTCGAAAAGTTTTCATAACACATAAAGAATATATACATAGATTTACAAAAACCGAATTCCGTCAGCCATTAAACTGATGGTCGTGCTGACAGCATCTAAATCTATTTAAATTCCAATATATAAATAGATTTGTCCTACCTTCATGGACAATGGGAAATGAATAAGATAGAGATCCACATAGTCCAATTGAAGTTTTTTCAGGGAGCATTCCAAGGAAGACTGAACCAGCTCTGGTCGATGGAAGGTGCACCAAAGCTGGGGAGGTTAAAGAATGAAAATTGTTATAGATTAACACATTAACCCTAAACTTATTGATTTCCTTTCCCTAAAATTGAAACATTTTTCTACTGGTTAGAAACTAATGACCACAAAGGAAAAATACTAACTCTATCCTGAATTTCCCTACATCTCATCTATTCAAATAAACCCTGTTACATGTTCAGTTATTATCAGCAAATGTAATGGATAATAGAAGAAAATGACTCAGGAGATAAAAAATTTTATCAAGTAGTAATAATGATCATTCTCTGAGTTTGTGTTCCATGGAGATGAAAAAACAGTTTAATAGTATAATTCTCCCATCCATTCAAACAAGTTGGGAAGAATTAATACAAAATATTTTGAACTTTTAATATGTGACAGATCCAAAGAAAGATGACTTAGTAATATCTTAGTTAATACCAAAGGAGTGATCTGATACTGTTCTCTACTGATGTTCACTATGAAGAAAAGATAAAGGTAAAAGTGGATTTTCCAGCTGTTAACCAAATGTTAGACTGCCCCAATATGATAAAAGAAGGTATGATCTGATCAAGGTCTGTCTGAATATGCAGTCCATGCTATATCACACTGCTTTGAATTGAAGATCAGGAACTAAAGGAATTTTACATTAGAGTTAGAAATTTGAAGATAGCAACAATGAGAAAGCCATCATCTTTCTCTGTTTTCAGTCCTGGACGTTATATATGAATATACGCGAGTAAAAGATGGGCCAATGTATATTATTTATCAACCATTATATATTATTCATCAACCATTACAGATTCAATCACATAAATATTACTTCAACATATCACATTTCATTAAATTGCACACCTACACACCATATGTACATTACCTTTGAAGTGTAGAATATGTCTTCTCTCTTCACAGTGCCATCTGCAATCTTGGTCCGAATGGCCAGTCCCACCTCCTCTTCATTTTGGTACACATAAGCAGAATCAATATGGCGAAACCCAGCATCTATAGCTAATTTGGTGGCCTCTGCAGCCATACTCTTGGGAACCTAGAGAGGCATTCAAAAGTAGCATTTAGAGATCCACATGATGGAGACATCCAGAAAAAGTAGAGACTTCACAGAAACGACTTTTCCTCATGTTTTGAGTTAATTGTGCATTCAGGATGAATGTATGTTAGCTTGACTGAGTAGTCCCTGCTTCGTAACAAGTGTAGGGCATTCCAGGGACCCCTTTGGTCCCAGACGATTACTGGTTGGTAGCTGGTAAAAGACGTCTCCAGAAACTTCCTCACATTCAATGATTTGTTGGAATCACTCACAGGACTGAGCACTAATTTATAGTAATGGTTAATATTCATGCGGTGAGGTAATAACATAGGGAAAAGGAGCATGAGATGATATATAGAAAAAAAAAGTCTCCTCCCAGTAAATTAAAAAACAACACATTAGATTCCTCCAACACAGAACAAAGATATATATGAATTTTGTTTACAAGAAAAGTTATTTGGAGACATAGTTTCTAATCCTTTCACTGGGGTGCTGGTTAGATATACTCCTGTACTAGTTCAATTTAATGTTCCAGTCTCCCACAGGATAGCTGGGGTACACACACACTACTGTTTGTACAAGCAGCCCAAGGAAGGACATCATCCTTATCTGCTAGAAAATAGAGTCAAAAGTCCCATAGGCCAAACAGGGGCCAGTTTGAAAGTGAGCACTTCACATAGTAGCATGCTATGTTAACTTACCTAAGCAGTCATTCTATGTATACAACAAAAGTAAATACTAGCAGTAAAGATTTTTTACTCAAAAGATATAGATTCATACACAAGTAATTACCCATCATTCTATGTATACAATAAAAGTAAATACTAGCAGTAAAGATTTTTACTCAAAAGACATAGATTCATACACAAGTAATTACCCACATTATGTATTGTATGAAATCATGTAAGTGTCAGCTCTTAAAACTAAGGCCATGTGGAGGAAGATAAAATTAAAACAAAATTTTAAATGATTGGCTTATCCAACATCTTCCTGAAGATCTCTTATGCCAATTACATATTAGGATAATCCCAGTTACAAATTAATATAATGATTTGGAGGCAATTATTTTTCCTAATGAAATTAAAATAAATAAGATACTGGATATTCTGGCCCTCATTTGACACCCTCTTCTGACTAACTTTCTTAGGCATAAGGGCACTCAGAGTCGTACCATGACTAACAAATGTACAAGAAAGTGCTCAAAATCGTTAGCTATCAGGCAGTGATCATGATGTAAGTTTTATTGTATCTACCTAGCTCAAAGACAGACTGAAATATAAAGAAAATCCAGTGGCCAGCATAATTGGGAGGCCATTCCTGTAGCTAATAGGCAAGCAAGGCCAGTATGATTGCTAGATGACAACATAATCAGACCTTGATGCAAAGTAATTTCTAGCCACTTTTTCTGTTCTGTGCAAGAAAGAGCTCTAGTCCACAGAATTTGAGAACCACCTGAACCCCCCCCAACACAGTCATGCAGGAATGGGTAACTTGACAATCTAGGTCAGCTCCCAGTCAGCCTGTCTAGTTTCTTTTGAGTCCCCAATGCCAGTACCACTGTTACCTCGTTAGGGGCATAGGTGCCAAATCCCAGTATAGGAATGAAGTGGCCATCATTAAGTTCCACACAATGATGTTTGGAATTCATCGTTGTTACACCTCTGACCAGCAGATTCTGTTTCTTCTTCTACTTTCACAGGGCAAAAAGTAATGTTCCCACGTGTATGACCAATCAGCAACCAATGGCATGTAGGATGAGTGAGCAGTTAAAGCAATATCCCACATATTAGAGAATTGGAAACAGTTCACATATTTTTTATAAAAAAGAATTGTTAAGTAACTTTACTATAGGATGACACAGAAATTATTAGTTTTTAGTAAATTTTCTCTTTTGAGTTTTTCATACATTATTTTAAATTGTTACAATTGATTGAATAATTATTGACCATTTTGGCTAAAATATTACAGCTATATATTTTCTTATTGTGTTTTATTTTTTATTACCATATGAAATTACTTTTGGATCAAATATTATTTGAAACAATGAACTATCTTAATCTACACACCCAAAAACACACACAGAATTTAAAAATTATTATGGGGCATTTTTTCAAATTTTAGCCAGTACTAATGAATCAAAAATTAAAATTGAAAGAAAGTTAGCCAGTGTAGTTTTTACACTGGCTAAATAATTTTTTTATTGACTTCGTGGGTTTGTAATCAAACCACCTAATTGTGAAGAAGGTATAATCTTGACACGTGTATATGAAAAAAGAAGTATGGCATGCTATTGAGTGAAGCATAAATTATTAACAGGTATGGGAAATCATACTGCAGTATGCCACAGTATAGTTATTACATATTGTAAATCTTTTAGGACACTATAAATAATTATGAACAAATCTAGAAAAAATTAATTTATGGTATTCAACATTATTCATGGGAAATTATGAAAGTTTTTTCATTTCTGTAAATTTTGTAATAGCTGGCTCAACTTTGGTGCACTGAGATAATGGGATATAAAATCACTGAAATGGAACGTACCAATTTTGTATTAATGAAGAATTTTTAACTGCAAAATTAAGGGATTTTAATGTGTCAAGGAAAACTAAAGGATATATTAAAGTAAAAAATACGTGGCTATACAGATACACCATAAAAACTGCAAACTGCAAATTATAAATAGTGATTCTTTCTGAAAGGTGAGCTGGTGATTTTTTTCAATCTCTTTTCTTGGATATGGTACCATAGGCCCAACACTCCACTATTCAGTCTTCTGTAATTAATGTTATCACTTTTGCAGTCTGAGAAAAGTGTTTCTTTATGAAAAGGGAAACATTACCATTCACAATTTAAATAGAATGGAATTTCCATACAAATAACAACACTATAAACTCTAACTCACTCTGATTTGGTCAATTCTACAAACCTTGCTTGGAATATGTCAGTTTCCTTTATTATTTGTTGATCTGTAATTAAACATCTGCCTGTGGATTCTCATGAAGTATAATTTGGGTTGTGGTCTGTCTTGACTTTACCTGGGTTGTACTTCCTGGATATGGCCACCATCTCTCATCTCTCTGAAGATTATAATTTTTGCCTGTTTTGAATTAAGCCATGCACGTATCCTGGTCTCCCATTGATCTACTTGGACTTGGCAACATATGTCGAACTCTCTATTTGAATAGCCTGAACACAGGGCCAGAACTATGTTCCACATATCCCATACCTCACACCTGAAACTTCTCACCGACTTTCACTGGAGAAATCTCCTTACCTTCTCTTCTCTTTTGCCTTGGCTCAGATTTTCTATAATAGCTTGAAGAAAACAAAAATCTTGAAGCGATCATCTATCTAGATGATTCCTATTTCTATATGAATGTGAGCAAAGTGTCCTGATCACCTTCAGGAAATTCAGTTTTTACTACCTTCCTTCTGTATTTCAGAGTATAATGTACTTTACTCTTACTCTGCTGAGACTTTCGGGAGAAATAAAAATATGGAGCAGGATAAATCTTTCTATTTTAACATTAAAAAAGTCTCAAAATTTGAAGTGAACTTGAAGGCCAAGTTAAATGAATGAATAAAAGAAAACATCAGAATAATGCATGAAGAACTGTTATGTCAATAAACATACATTATTAACTTAGTATTAATCCTAATATAACTCTCAGATTCTCAAAGTTTAAATATTTTTTTTCAATTGAATTCTACAAAGCTTTCCTATGTTTAAAATATTGGCATGCATCCAGTTTGTGGATTAGCTCTGACAACTAAAACTCCCATCTCTATATAGTGTGCACAAATTTCCATAAATTATTTTACATGGGTAATATATATTTATTTAGATACTGGCTCTTTGTTATATTTAAGTCATTTATTAGGAATATTTAAACCATTACCATTCTTGACAATTGTTTGGAGAGCAGTTTACTGTGTCATAGAT
>PVJO010034642.1:0-10734 GCA_004026905.1 Hystrix cristata | reverse complement strand
AAAAAAAAAAAAAAAGAATAAATTCCACATAAACTTGAATCCAAAGTAGTGTCCTTAGGAAGGTAATAATCTCCTACAATTAACTTTCGATGCTTCCCTCAGACAAACGTTGAACATCTAGAATATATAAAGAACTCCAAAAAAGCAAACCCCTCAAATTTAAAGACTCTATCTAAAAATGGGCATCTGAAATGAATAAACATTTCTCAGATGACGAAATAAAAATGGCAGATAAATATATGAAAAATGTTCAACATCATTGGTCATTTGAGAGATGCAGATCAAAACAACACTAAGATACCATCTCACTCCAGAAAGAATAGCTATTATCAAGAAATCAACCAATAACAAGTGCTGGTGGGGCTGCAGGGAAACAGGAACCCTCCTCCACTGTTGGTGGGAATGCAGACTGGTCCAACTACTGTGGAAATTAGTATGGAGATCCCTCAAAACACCACAACTAGAGGTTCCATTTGATCCAGCTCTTCTTCTCCTTGTTATCTTCCCAGAAGAATTGAAAACATCATACCAACCATATGCACAACCATGTTTACAGCAACACAATTTTTTTTTAAATTTTATTTTATTTTAAACCAAGAACATGTATTGGTACATTTTACATATAATGTTTACATTCATCACATTTATTTTGTACCTGTACATGATGCATCTTGGTTCTCCCCCCTCTTCCCCGCCCCTCCCCTCTGTTCCCTCCCTCCCTAATTAGAGCAGGTTTATTCTTAATTTTCCATATTTTCCCTTTCCCTTTTCTTTCTTTTGTTACAGCAACACAATTTGTAATAGCTAAGCCTTGGAAACAACCTAAATGCCCAACAACTAATGAATGGCTAAGGAAAATGTGGTGTTTCTACACAATGGAGTACTACTCTGCTATAAAAAAGGATAAACTAGAGACTTTTGTAGGTAAATGAATGCATCTTGAGAACATACTCTTAAGTGAAATAAATCAGATGCTCATAAGTATACAACGAATTGTTTCTCTGATATGAGAAACCATAAGTGTAAATAAGGACAAAGAGGTGTAACAGATATTATGTAAAAGAAAGATGATCTTTAAAAGAGAGGAGAACTAAAAAGGGAGAAGGGGAAAAGCAGGAAGGGAAAAAGAAAAGAAAGGAGAAAGGGAAAAAAATGAAAAAACATAAATAAGCCTGCTGTAAATAGGGAAGGGGGGAGCTGAATGGAGGGGTGGGGAAGAGCAGGGGAACCAAGATACATCATGTACAGGTACAAAATAACCATGATGAATGTGATCATTATGTATCCAACGCACCACTACATGTTCTTGGAAAAAAAATTTAAATTAAAAGATTCGGGTTTTAAGAACACAAGTTATTCCTTAGTTAAAACACCTGTTCTCTCTCTCTGTCCTGGTTACCAGGGATGGAAATGTACCAGTGCTTACTATTTAACATTATTACCCCAAATGAATGTAAACACCCAGGCAATCAGAAATGTTTTCTTCAAATATTAGAACAAATATCCATTATAAGATGCCTTTTATTCTGATTACCCTCAAGTGGGTTTCATAGCATGCTGGCTCAGTGAGCTAATGCTGTGCAATAAGCCTTCTCATAATAAATGATTTAGGATGAATTCAATGCACTCTAGGAAAATGGAAGCACCATGAAACCGTAATGTTAAATTTAATAATTCTGACAAAGAAGGTTTTGTATCTTGTGTCTTGTTTTATACAAGAAACCCAGAATGCAAATAATTTAGAGAGAAAAATTAAAGGCAAGTGACAGGAAAGATGAAGCTCGATTTGGCAGATATGAGAAGGGAATTTAGGGAAAGGGGAACACAGGAAAATGGGGAAGAGAAGTAATAATAATTAAGATGTGATATGTATATGTATGAACACTCCACAGTGTATCAATTCATTATGTAACACAAACACGTACTAATAAAATAGGGCTTTTTATCATATAAAAGTCTATTTTGAGAAGTCTCACGGTCCTTTCTGTTCTCTACTCAGATGTGAGCCAGCTGAGAGTACTTTGAAGATCTTTGCTGAGATCTGCAAATGTGCTGCTTGGTGGTTTTGGCTGGCTGATTGAGGAGTCTGGAGTGACTCCTGGCCTGTGCTCTCCTTGTGTCCTCATCCTGAAGCAGGCTGCCCTGGAATGCTCACACAGAAGAGACAGTAATAAGATAGAGACCAACAAATACCCACTAAGACCACTTAAGGCACACTCACACTTCTACCATATTCTATTCGCCAAAGAAAATTTTTACAATTTAATAAATTTTTATTACTACGTTTGCAATTCATGCAGTTCACAGTCAGTTTAGGGGGTGGTTGCATGTACATATTACAGCTTTTTTCTTCCTAATCCCTTCTGCCTTTCTTTCCCTTCTCTCCCTTCTCATTCGCCTATCACCTTCTGCATATTTGTTGGTATTATTTGTCTTAGCACATGTTATGGCCTGTAATGTTTGCATTGATTGGAGTTATTAGGATCCTGTACATGGCACATCTTTGTTCCTCTCGGTTCCCCTTCCCCTCCTCCTCAACTCTCATCCTTGTTCCCTTGGATCAATTCCCTATCAGACTAGATTTGTTCCTTTGTCCATTTCCATCCACTCTTTCCCATATTTGTTTGTACTTTGTCTAACTCAAGTAAGAGACACCATATGGTATTTCAGCTTGTGTGTCTGATTTATTTCCCTCAATAATATATTTTCCAGGTGCACCCATTTTCCTACAAATTTCTCAAATTAGTCATTCTTTATAGCAGAGTAGTATTCCATTATATATAGATACTACATTTTGTTTATCCAGTCATCTGTTGATGGGCATACAGGCTGTTTCCAGGATTTAGCTATTATGAATTGTGTTGCCAGAAACACTGGTATGCAAGGATCCTGGTTGTATGATGACTTGAGCTCTTTGGGGAAGATACCTAGCAGAGGAATAGCTGGGTTGTATAGAATTTCTAATACGAATTCTTTGAGAAATCTCCATACTGACTTCTGTAATGGTTGTACCAGTTTGCATTCCCACCAACAATGAGAGAGGGTTCCTTTTCTGCCATAGCCACGCCAGCATTTCTTATTGTTTGATTTCCTAGTGATTGCTATTCTTTCTGGAGCAAAATGGGATTTTAACATTGTTTTAATTTGCATTTCTGTAATGGCCAGAGATACTGAACACTTTTTCATATATTTGTTCACCATTTGTATTTCTTCTTCCGTGAAGTGTTTGTTCATTTCTCTAGCCCATTTCTTGACCAAGTCTTTAATTTTTAGGTGGTTTAATTTTGGGGGGGTTCTCATTAAATAAAATTTTGGGGGGGTGTTAAGGATCAAACTCAGGGCCTCACACTTGCTAGGCAAGCACTCTACCACAGAGCTAAATCCCCAGCTCCACCAAGTACATTTTTAAAATCTCATGACTAGTTAAAAGTCAAACCTTGTGAGATAGACTGTACATATCCATGAAAGGAACATCACACTCACCTTGAAAAAGTAACAGATAATGATGAAGGTCAACTAAGGTGATCTCTGAAGATGTTCTAAAACAAGTATAATTTTTCAACTGAATTTAATTGTATTGGGATTCTTTTAGGCTCAATATCGAGGAATGATTCCTTCCACCTCTACCTTTAACAACTGAATTATTTTCTTCCTTTTGGGGAGAAGAAAGTGAGAGTCAAAATATAGGACTAAATAAAACTAGGGAAATTCTACTTCAGAAGATCAAGGTCTTCAGGTATAAATATTTCCTTTTTGTTATTCACCTCTGTCTCACTATGTTTAGACTAAGAAGAACTAAATATTTTTCTTCTAAATATTTGGGTGCAGGAATATTATAACTCATACAATGAGTACTGAACTCTTGATAATTTAATGACTATCTCATCTATAGACTAGCTGTGCTGGGAAGGTCCAGCGTGTTGGCAGCAGAACAAAGACTATAGCCAGAGATGTGTTGGGAAAGAGGTCTGGTGGTAATAGGCTGGACATGCATTCCCTAGAAAGAACTCATAGTGTCCAGCGGCTACGGGCTGCACTATTAGCATTCATCCTGTCTGCAGGGCTCTGTCCACACCCAGTTACTGCAAGTGGGGCCTTTATAGATTAAGCCACATAAGAGTGATGTCACTAGCTTGCCTTGTTTCTTTGCATGACCAGCATTCCAAGGATAGCTGATTTAGCATACAGGCAGAAGGGCAGGTTCTCCAGATAGCATTAGTTTGTCCGGTTTCCAGTGTCCTTTGGAGACTCCAGTCTCTGTCAGCTTACAGTGTCCCCTGACTAAGCAACAGTCCTGGCAATGAAAAGGGGCATTTCAAGGACATAATGCAAGATACCCTACTTTACCCCAGGGAACACAGGAAGAAGAAAATACATCTAATGGACTCAGGTGTGTCCAGAGAGTCTGTGAGGAAGAATAGTCTTTGATTCTGGTGGTATTCCAGCCAAGTTTGAATTCCATTAATTCCCAGCAAAAAACATAAAAACAACAACAAAAAAAGACAAAGGTACAGACATTGTTAAAATGTTAAGAAACTTTACAAACTGAAGGCCCCAAGAGAAAAATGACGAAAGAGAATAAAGCAATATTACACAAAAAATAAATATCAAACCTGTTAAATTGTGAAATAAAATGTATTCTTCCTGTGCATACTCAACATTTATTCAGGCACCGTTTTATACATAGACCCAAAGCTGAAGAGGCAGATCCTTCTTTTATATATTTTGTATAGAATCTTTTATTTGTAATTCTTGGGTTCTTAAACCCTTCCGTGTTAAATGCATTGGGTTGCATTCAAGAACAAATTACCTAACAGACATTTACCTAACATCCGATTCAACACCTGCACAACAAAAGTGTTTCTTCTCACATCAGGGAACAATTTTTAGGATCAGCCTTAAAGCATGTATGAACTACTGTTTAAAACTCAAAATCGGTCACTTAAATCAATTTAATTATTCATTTTTGGTATTTTGAGATAGGATCATGCTGGCCTTGAACTCCTTATGTAGCCAGGCTAGCCTCAAACTCACCACAATCCTCCTGCCTCAGCCTCCCAAGTGCTAGGATTACAGCTGTACACCATCATGTCCAGCCAAAACTCAAATTCTTGTCACATATATTTTCTGACCTTAGTAGAATAAAATTAGACACCAAAAAGAGGTAGAATTTTGGAAATTGTACACATACACAGAAATTAAAAACATGTTTGTTAGCAACTACAAATTGATGAGGAAAGTTTAAAAATAAATTAAAATATTTCTTGATACCCTGTTGGTACAAATGCAAATTAGTCTAGTCACTGTGAAGAATGTTATGGAGATTCTTCAAAAAACTAAAAACGCAACTGCCATATAACCCACCTATTTTTCTTCGGGGACATGTACAATGGAAATAAAGTCAGCATACCAAAATGATAGCTATATATCCAGATTCATTGTAGCCATATTCACAATAGCTAAGATCACCCAAGGTGCCCATTAGCAGATGAACTGATTTTTAAAAATGGTATGTATACAAAACAGAGTACTGTCAAGACATAAAGAAAAGAAAGTCTATCATTTGCAGCAATATTGTTAGAGCAGAAATGCATTTAGTGAAATGAGGTGCACACAGAAAAGGAAGTAGCTTTTGCCCTCTCTCTATCATATGTGGAAGTTAAAATAAGTTTGCCTGAATGTACAATATTGATCACCAGAGTTTGGTAAAGATGTGTCCAGGGAAAGTGGAAAATTTTTTATTGCATTTTATAGGCACAGAGTGTATTCAGGTGTGTTAATATCATGCATACACACACACACACACACACACACTATTGAAAAGTAAACAATATTCCTTCATAAAAACTTCATGAAACAGATGAAAATGTAACCATAATATACTAAACCCTTATAGAACTAGTGAAAACTGTAACAAGAAGGAAGTTTATAAAATGATGATCTATCGAAAAAACTAGAATGACTTCAAATAAACAACCTAATGATGCAACTCAGGGAACTGAAAAGCAAGAACCCAAAAACAAATTTAGTAGGAAGAAAGAGAAAATAAAATTTAGAGAGAAAATAAAATTATGCACCCTCCCCTGAAAAGACTCAGCATAATACAACAGAACAAAATTGTTGGGTGGTTTTTTTTTTTTGAAAAGATAAACAAAATTGACAAATTTACGCTGGATCAGCAACAAAAGAGACACAAGCAAATAAAATCAGTGATGAAAAAGGAGCCATTATGACTCGATCCACAGGAATAGAAAGAATCATCACAAACTCTGGTAAACAACTACACACACAAATTAGATTGCCAAGAAGAAAAGGATAAATTCCTGGACACAAGAAACCTAGAAGTATTGAATCATCACAAAGCAAAAGGTAGGAACTGAAAAATAAAAAGATTAAGTCAGTAATAAAGAAAAGAGAGAGAGAGAGAGAAAAGCAAGGCAGGGCCAGCTTAAGAATAGATGGCTTCTTTACTGAAATCTATCAGACTTTTCAGAACTAACATACATTCTTAAGGAATTCCAAGATTTTTTCAGTGTGTGGTGGTACATGCCTGTAATCACAGCACTAGAGAGGCTGAGGCAAGAGGATCACCATGAGTTCAAGAACACCCTGGGCAATATAGTGAGTTCAGGCCAGCCTGAACTACACGGAGAGACACTGTCTCAAAAAAAAAAAAAAACAATAGAAAAGAATTTCAAGATATGGGATCAGATTTTCAAAATTCATTTGCTCATCAACTCATTCAGGAAATTCATTAATTGAGAATTCTTCCTAAGTCTTTCTGCATGGGCTAGAATTTCTTTGATACCAAGCCAGATAAGGACACAACAAAAAAGAGAAAGAACTACAGGTTGATATCCCTGATGAATGTAGATGGAAACCATTCCCAACAAAATACCAGCAAATTGAATTCTGCAGCAGCTTGAAGATTATAAGTAAATCTCAGCGTTGTTTTGATTTGCATCTCTCAAATGACTAGTGATATTGAACACTTTTTCATGTATTTATTTGACATTTTTATTTCTTTGTCTGAGAAATGTTTATTCATTTCAGATGCCCATTTTTGGATTGGGTCTTTAAACTTGGGAAGTTTGATTTTTTTGAGTTCTTTGTATATTCTACATGTTAGACCTTTGTCTGATGGACAGATGGTATAAATTTTTTCCCAGTCTATGGGTTTTCACCCTGCTCTATTGGTGATTTATTTTGCTGTGCAAAAGCCTTTTAATAACATGTGGTCCCAAGTTAAGATTCCATTTCACTCCAGAAAGAACTGCAATTATGAAAAAAATCAACCAATAACAAATGCTGGTGGGGCTGCAGGGAAAAAGGAACCCTCCTCCACTGTTGGTGGGAATGTAGATTGGTCCAGCCACTGTGGAAATCAGTATGGAGATTTCTTTAAAAACTACAACTAGAGGTTCCATTTGATCCAGGTATTCCTCTACTGGGCATCTTCCCAGAAGAATTAAAATCATCATACCACAGAGATATATGCAGAACCATGTTCATAACACAATTTGTAATAACTAAGTCTTGGAAACAACCTAAATGCCCAACAACTAATGAATGTCTAAAGAAGATGTTGTTTTTCTACACAGTGGAGTACTACTCTGCCATAAAAAAGGATAAACTAGAGACATTTGTAGGTAAATCGATGTATCTTGAGAACATATTCTTAAGTGAAATAAATCAGACACTCAGGAGTACACAGTGAATTGTTTCTCTAATATGAGAAACCATAAGTGTAAATAAGGACAAAGGGGTATAATAGATATTACGTAAAAAGAAAAAAGAAAGAATATTCACAAGAGAGGAGAACTAGATAGGGAAAAGGGGGGAAAATAAGGAAGGTTAAAAGAAAAGTAAGAAGAAGAGGGAAAATGGACAAATATAAATAAACCTGTTGCAAATAGGGAAGGAGGGAGCGGAAGGGAGGGGAGGGGAAGAGGGGGAAAATCCAAGATACATCATGTTCAGATGCAAAATAACCATGATGAATGCGATCATTATGTATACAATGTACCAATACATGTTCTTGGTAAAAATAAAAATTATAAGTAAAATCCAGTGGGATTTATCCCAAGGATGCACAAGGGTCCAGCAGACGCAAATTAATAAATGTGATTTATCACATCAACAAATGAAGAACAAAAACAACATGACTGCCTGACTAGATGCAGAAAAGTCCTTCATAACAAACACTTAACAAATTAGGCATAGAAGGAACATAACAAGATTAAGGACAAATGCACAGCAGACACCACATAGAACTGGGAAATGGTGGAACCATTTTCTCTAAGATCTGGGGCAAGACTATAATGCTCAATTTTGACACTTCTTTTGGAGCAGGGGTGGTAAATAAAATTTATTTCCAGTAGTATCTTTGATTGTTTGTATGCTGTGCCTCATTGGCACATGGGTTTGAGCAGGATTTAAAGTCAACTGTGTTTTTGTGTTTCTTTTTAAAAATTTCATTAATACATGTTTTCAGTACAAGCATTTTACAATTCTCTTTGGGAGCTGGTAACTGTTCTTATTTCTTTTATTTTTTAATCCTCTTTCCTTCCCCTCCCTCACTTCCCTCCCAGCTCCCCTTTTATTTACTAGTCCTGGAAGTCCTAGATAGAACAATCACATTTGAGAAAAAACAAAACAAAACAAAACAAAACAAAATACCATGATTTGAAACTGGAAAGGAGCCCAATGAATTCTTACTGATGAGGGATCTGGGGAGAGATGGGGAAGGGTAGATGGAAAAGGAGGAAGAAGGAATAAAAAGGATTAAGATGTGATAGATATATGTATAATTTCCCCAAGGTGAATGCATTATTCTCTATTACAAACATATACCAATAAAAAACGCAAAAGATTCCACAAAAAAATGTAACTGAACAAAATTCAATAAGGGTTCAGGATGCAAAATTAATGTAAAATTCAGCAATGTTTCTAAACACTAATCACAAAAGTTTAAAAAGAAATTGAGGGAATAATTCTGCTCAGCTACACATGGGACTTTCTCCAAAATAGACCACATATTAGCTCATAGAGCATGCTTAAGTAAATGCAAAGGAATAGAAATTATCCCAGCAGAGAAAATTCAAAAGAGATTAGGAGGAAAGGATAGAGAAATAGAAGAAGAGAAAGAGATGAGAAGCAAGGTTGGAAGCCAGGGGGAAATTATGCAAACTTTGTGTAACTGGTACAGGAAACAGAAAGAAAGGAGAGCAGGAAGAAGTAAAACAAGGACAGAAAAAAAAAAACCCAGCAAAATGTAGAAAGTCACTTTCCTATAAAAACAAGAAAGAGAGGGGAAAAAAAAAACAAGAAAAAGAAGAGCAGAGAGGGAAAAATATTTAAAAATGAAACTAAACTAAACTAAAATAAAATGTCCACTTCCAGGTGTGTCTCTGCTGTCATTGGTAGACAGAGTAGACAGACCCAGGTCCTTGTTGATTAATCCCAGCAGTAGATTTTGGCAGGGTACTGACCCAAGTGTTTCCAGCTTGGTTCAATAGCAAGGCTTCACCTGTTCCATTGAAGTTCAGCCTGATCTCTGGCTGTGGGGTTGAAATCCAATTTGTCCAGCTGGAGACACACAGTGTGTCTCCCCCCGGCTTGGACTCAGTTCCTTGCCAGTTTGAACTTGGCTCCTTTCCCTCCTTCCAACTTGAGTTTGAACTCTGCTTCGCCTTGCTCTACCTTGCCCCAGCACCAAAAGCCGCTAGCAGCTTTTCTGAGTTCTGAGCTCAGCCCCTTTCCAAAATGGCGATCTGCCAATTGCCACCCTGTCCAGGGGGCTGTCTGAGATCAGATGACTCAGGTAACTCACCAGCTACTACAGTCTTCAGTGTTTACCGCTCTGCTACATTTGTGTGTCTTTCCATGGTGGTCTCCAGGTCTCCAGTAGTCACTGTGCATCTTCAGGCTCAAACTACATCACTCATGCTGAGAGTTGGGGCCACGAGTTGGGGCTCTGAGCCAGGCTATGATCCGCTCTGCATGCAGAGGCTCATAGCTGGGGGCTGGGGCTGTGACTGTGACCCAGGTTGCAAGCTGCTGCCATGAGCCAGGCTGTGACCTGAGGCTGTGAGCCCAGACTGTGACCTGGGGCTGTGACCCAGGGGCCACAAGCCATGCTGTGATGCAACACTGTGATCCAGGGCCTCGACCCAGAGCTCTGGGAGAAAGTGCCATCCGTCTGTCACCTTCTTCTGGGCTGGTCTCACCTTTTGCTTTCTCCGTGGGCTCCAGCTCTTGCTTCAGATCCCTGCTGGGTCCTGAGAACACACTTCCCTCCTTCTCTTCCTGAAATTGCTATATTCCAGTGTCTGGACAACAAATCTTGGAAAGGCTCTTACTCTGCTTCTCTCTGCTCCGCCATCTTCCCAGAAGTCTCTTGCATGGACTTTTATGAGAAAAAATGAGAGAATATTTATAAGGTTTTAGCCTCCAGGAAACATGTATTAAGAAGATCCAAATGTATCACCCATAATTACTAAATGTACTGTAAGTGAAGGACTAAAGAACAGCACTTAACCTTTGTCATCAAATTAATTTGCCTAACTGTGCTGGGGGAAAAAAGCTACGAAGCTGAGGAGTGTGGTATCCACTGTTTCATCATTAAAGAACCACAGCTGTCCTCCTGTTGAAGAGAACAGCGATCTCCCAGGGATGGGAGAGGCGGATAAGGGTTTGAAAAGCAAGGAATCTATTTAAGATAGTTTCGTTGCT
>PVJO010034641.1:0-10732 GCA_004026905.1 Hystrix cristata | reverse complement strand
TATTAGTTAAGCGGCTATACTTGTAATCCTATAGGTTTGTTGTAGTATGACCCACGTTGTACCCACATTGTGACTTTGCTGTATAAATTACCTCTGACAAAAGGCCTCTGTGGTGACCCACTTGGGGACCCATCTTGTCTCTCAGGAACTTTCTCTCAGTAACCTTCTCTCAGTAACCTTTCTTGCTCTTAACCTCTGTTGCCCTTAGGAATGCATTCTTTTATTTCAGAGAACATGAACTTGGCACATCTGACATCTAGCAGTGTGGGAAGTATATTTCTCCTATATCACCATTATAAAAGAGAATTCATAGCTCCACATTTTCTGGGAATTTTCAATTTAGAGATAGCCTGTATACATAATGAATTTATTGAAGTGGGGACAGTATAGGTCTAAGTAGTCCAAGACTAGAATATAGGTGAGGTCTAAGGGCTCCTCCTTCCTCAGGATGGCCTTTGCGATCACCATGTCAACGGATGCTTAGAGCTTCCAACTGCAAGCTTCTGTAGTTCTCTCTGTTCATACAAACATATCAAGTCTTTATCTGAAGCAGACAGAAGTGCTAGAGAATCAGTATGCCCAGGTACAATTTTTTAAACAATGCTAGAAGAAGCATGAATATCTTAACTTCGTCACCTCTTAGATACAGCATCTCTTAGGCATATTCTACAGTGTGTCTCAGATGTACCCACACATTGTCTAAACTGTCCACAGTGATAACATCCTTGATTATGCTTTATACATTGGCCTCTTCCTTTTGCCACTCCATATGGGGTGCTCCAAAGATCATGTCACAAACTTACTTTCAAATCCACTTACAGGCCTCCTTCTAGGGAAGATTAACCTAAACCGGCACCTATTATTTTAGAACTTTTTGTTGATATAAAGTAATAAACTCCTTGTTTCCATAATCCTTTTTAAGCCAAGTTTTCTATAAATGTACAACTAAAAAGACTCTGTAAGAGAGACTAAGAAAATAACTATATGGCTACTTTTAAGAGGAACCTCCATTTGCACAATTCTAGAGACTAAAATTACCTTTTAACTTTTACCAACCATGAAAATGATTTTCTAAAACATACATCTTCAAAGTAGAGAATCATAGTGCTACATTCTTTATAACTCACAACTTTCTAAAGAGAACCCCCATCTCCTTTTAGCTACCATTTTAAAATTAAAAAAATTTTTGAATCGAGTTGTAATTTTACCTTTTCTATTAGTACATATTTGCAGTATATAGTGTTTATATTCCTTGAGTGGAATTGGTACATGTACATAACACATCTTAATTCATTTTTGCATTCCCTTACTTCAACCACTATTTTTTACTTTTCTGCTCTACCTTTTAAGAGTTAGCATTCTGCGAGTGTTTGTTTTCAGTTTTCTCATCCTCCTCACTAGGAAACACTGCCACCTCGTTTCTCTGTGTTACACTCTATGGTTTCAGGTTCCATTGTCTTATTTGTGATGCACATTTTATTTTCTGAGCCTTAAACTAGCTGGCCAAAAGGCATCCAGTGGGCGGAGTCTCAGTAATCAAAATTAACCTCACTCCAAAACTAATCATCCTCAATTCCCACATACTAAAACTTGTTAAAGTATTACTTCCCAGTAAGTGACTTTGCCAACCATGGCTGTCTCAGCCCTAAAAAAATAATCTCTTTCTACCTCTTTCTGCTCTTCTCCTTACCTCTTCATCACCTTCTTTTCCACTCTCTTCACTCAACAACTCTTACTTTATTAAACAATTGAGCAATACAATGACCAGTAATCCTAAACTATCAACTTCATTAGATTAAGAAATGCCTAGCAGACTAGTAAAGCATGACCTGGGTGTGTTAGGGTCGATTATAGAGGCATGACCTTGAATACAATACATAGTTCCTTGCCCATTCCTTTTGGGCACTCTTCCCGTGCTTAGCTTCTCAACCATCCTTAACTGAGCAGCTTCGCTCCACCACATTTTCCACCATGATTGTTCCTGCTTGGAGCCAGCCAGCCATGGACTGGTTTTCTCGAAATTGTAAGCCAGAATAAATCACTGCTCTTTTAAATTGCATGTGTCACATATTATGTCTCAGAGACTGGAAAGCTGACTAATATAATGAATTAGTACCTAGAATGAGGTTGGTGCTGCAACTAACCTACTATGTGATTTAGAAGCCTTTGGAATAGATTTTCAGGAGGAGTTTGGGAAAGTTTGGAGATGAAGGATAGGGAAGTCTTATAATGCAGTAAGCAGGGGTGATGAATGATTCTTCTTAGAGCTCAGAAGACCAGAATGCTGATAGGAATACATCAAGAGCCAGGCTGAGATTTCATCTGGGGACAAGGACTCCATCGGCATTTGGACTTCGTGTGATATATTATGGCAGAAAATTTGTCTTCATTTTACCCACTGGTTCTCTTGTATTCATTTCACCATGCTTAGTCATTCAGGCACTCAGAAGCCATTGCAGCCATAGTCCAAGAGGAACTGGATACTTTGTGAACCATGGGGGGTTTTTTGTTTTTTTTTGTTTTGTTTTGTTTTGTTTTGTTTTTGGTGCCAGGGATCGAACTCAGGGCCTTGTGCTTTGTGAGCTGCTGAGCTAAATCCCCAGCCCGGAGGACTGGATACTGCTTCTACTAATAGCGAAATTTGGTGTCAGTCACATGTTGCTGGTCTTACAAACGTGCATAATGCAAGTGTCATGGGGTTAGGGAGGCTTCCATCCAAATTTAAAGAAAGGCCCAGAAGGCTGGGCAAGAAGCCGCTGAGAGGGCAATACATGAAGCTGTGGGAATGAAGCCAAAGTGCAGTGCAGATTCCAGTAAGTAAGAGATGCCAGGAAACTAGAATGTCTGCCAAGGCAAGCTACAGGCCAGGAGTGAGCCTATGTGGGTTCCAATCAGCAAGGCCACAGGAGTGGGATTACCAAATCCCTTTGGAATTTAAATTTTACCACTGTGTGCCTGGGTGCCAGACATGGAGCTACAGAATTTAATGCTTGCCTTGCTGAGGTTTGGTCTTACTTCGGTCTGATATTTTCTATCCTCATCCTTCCCTTGGAAATGTCACTGTGCCTTGGGATTAAGTAAATTGTTTTTGATTTTTTATAGAGGTTCATGGATGAAAGTTTGTTTTGAGTCTTTCTTTTTGGAGCTGGATCAAACTCGGCGCCTTATGTTTGCAAGGCAAGCACTCTAACCACTGAGCTAAATTCCCAGACCCTGTCTTGAGTCTTAGAAGAG
The DNA here is from genome assembly GCA_004026905.1 of Hystrix cristata. Lineage (NCBI taxonomy): Eukaryota > Metazoa > Chordata > Mammalia > Rodentia > Hystricidae > Hystrix > Hystrix cristata. The sequence goes on along the minus strand of PVJO010034641.1, from coordinate 7,498 downwards.
ACCTACACTGGAATTCTGAAAAATAATAGAACTGTTCACACTTTGGGGAAAGGATTATTGTATTTCCAGTTGTACACAGGATAGTTGTGTTATGTTTGGCAGAATTATGAACTTGTTATTGTCTTTATTTGGGGGATTAAATCCAGTTTAAGGATATGTGTGTAGGTGTGACGTTGACAAGGAGTAGACTGTGACCATTAACCCTGACAGGTCAACTATGTTGGATTAAGAAGCACTTTCAAGATTAGGACAGCATCCCCTTGGAATGTTTGTGCGAGTCATAGATATATGCCTTTGGGTACAATATATGGTTTCTCACCTGTTCCTCTCTGGCACTGTTTCCCTACTCTGCTTCCGACTGCCATGAACCAAACAGCTTTGTTCTAGCACACCCTTCCATCATGAGATTCCTTCCAGCCAAACATAGACAAAATTTTTCAAAACTCTGAGACAAATTAAAGCTCTCATCCTTTAAATTGTGGAGTCACGCATTGCATCTCAGCAATTGGAAAGCTGATCCATCCAATGACTTTTTCACCATTGCCAAAGTACATCCTTAAACCAAAAGAAGAAAGGCAGAGAGGCAGGACAAAGCATTTTACCTTAATGTACCCATGATGGTTGGGTACATTAATTAAATCTGACCATTTGGTGTTAATAAGAATGAAAGATTAAGAGCTGAAAGAGTTATATATATAAAGAATTTCTCTCCCTGCTTTCTTCATTTTTTCATACCTAATTATTCAAATGATATTAATTTTACTGCTTCATATTTTTCTCACTTCTGTTGAGTCTTCTCTTTCCTTTTTTCTTGATCCCTTGTACTGGCCTTCTTAGGACTGTTAGCCCTGCCTGAATTACTGCAAACTTAGTACTCCAATCTCTCTATACCAGCCTCTGTTCCTAAAAATTCCAGGTTGGGTGACTTATTTTCTCTCTATTTCATTTCTTCTAGGTTATGGTTGTTGTAAGTATAAAACTCCACCTCTTGGTCATATAAGGCCCTTCATGATCCGATACGTGCAATCATTTCAGTTTCAACACCAGTGCCAGCTCCCCAGCTCATCTGGCTGCTCCATCGACTTGAGCATCACCTCCTCTTGGAAGTCTTCTCCCACTCCACAAGGTCAACTAATTTAAGTGTTCCCGCTCTTATCCTCTACAAACATTTGTGTAGCTGTATTATGACAATATAATATCTCACTTTTTTTCCCCATTTGAATCTAAGGCCACAAAGGAAAGCATTATAGATTATAATTTGGACTTTAATTGGACTTTAATTTCCTAATGCCAAGCAAATTATCTGGCAAGGTGGATTTTTTAAAATTCTTATTTTAAAAATAAATAAATAAATCAGTCATGGCAAGTGAAATAACTTTTAGCTTCTACACAATAGCATTGAGAGTCTACAATAGAATGTTTGCATATTTATTTGCTTTCCCTAAAGTCCCATAAAAATGTTGCATATGTTCTCAGAAACATTTCCCTGCTGGGTATGAGGGAAGAATAAAGTAGCTTAAGTCTTCTAATGGAATCTGAGCAATAAAAGGTCACCCATAGAGCAACATAATACACTTCTTTGGAGCAAAGTTTTGTGGCATATTTTCAATGCCTTAGTAATGCATTATGTATTGTCAATAATATACAGACTGAAGCCAAGTAGGTTTGCATAAGACTAGAGCACAAGGTCACAGGAGAGTTTATGGTGCTTGTAACTGAACAACATAAAGTCAATCTTAAGTTTGGCTTGTAAATGAACAGCATAAAATCAATCTTAAATTCAATGAAGGAAATAACACTACTGACAGTATCACTTTTCAATATGAGACAAATAAATTGCTTTTATGATTAGAGACATGTAACAGAAGTGTCTAATCTTCAATTCATCTCCAATAACAACCTCATCTCTTATCTCAACCTGGCCTTCAGGACCAAACATAGCATAAGACAGCATAACACCAACATATATCTCTTTCTATAGTTACTCTAACAAATATGTCTGTGAGCACACACATACATAGAAGTCATATAGTTTTTGTGCCTCTACCTGAGACAGATTCAATAGGATGCTCCTAAGAACACATAATCTTCTTTCCTTTTCAAATTTCTCTCTCTTGCTTGCTCTCTCTCTCTCTACACACACACATGCACACGCATGCACGCACTTTCTCCAAAACTGTCAAGCTCAAATATTGACTCCTTTTTTAATACAGTCCTATTCACCCCCTTCAAACTAAGCTACTCTTCCCATACAATTTTCATGATCATCAGTACAAAGCACATGTATAACACTTGTGGAATTTATTGCAGTGGCTTACCTATCTTGTTTATCACTTAATGTTAAACTCCCTGTTCTTAGTTGGAGTCTTTCCAGCCACACAGCCTGACTAACCATTGTCCTGCATACATTAAATGTCACCTTGGTTTCTGCAATATAGGGTGCCCTTCTCCTCTTCTCTGCTTACACAGCACCTACCCATCTGTATTAGTCACCTTTCTTGTTGCTGGGACAAAAATGCCTGACATACACAATTTTAAAAAGGAAATGGTTTACTTGGCTCATGGTTTCAGACAGTTCAGTCCATATTTGGTAGTTCCATTATTATACCATTGCTGTGGGTCTGAGGTAAGGCAGAGACTCATGGTTGGAAGGCTATGGTGGAGCAAAATTTCTCATTTCCTGGCAGCAAGGAAGAACAGCACATGGGAGGAGTGCCATAGAAAGATATAAACTCTAAAGTTACACGCCCTGTGGCCCACCTCTTCCATCTGGGCCCTCCCCCACAGCATATTAAGCTATAAATATCAGTGGCTTGCCAATAAATACTCTGCCTCCATGATCCAATCACTATTTCAGTTGTTTCTTAATCCACTCAAGTGGACCATTAAGGCTAACTGCCACACCATTTTCAAAATGCAGCTCTTAAATATTTTGCAAATGGGAAGGAAACAAAGAGACTCAAGGTGGGGGAGCAAAAGAGAATGTAAAAAGATTTAAGGTTCATCATGTACATGTACCAACTACCCACAATGAATGCAATCATATGTCAAACTCATGGAGTAAAAAATAAATAAATAAAAATGATATTGAAAATTGGGAAAGGGGATCTAGAGAGAGAAGGAGGAAGGTGGTGGGAGTGGAAGGGAAACAAAAAGAAACAGTTTATATTAAGATGAATATAAACATCCGGTACTGCAAACATGTACTAATGAAAAAGATCCAGTTGAAATCTTGTTTTCTCCACATAGCCTTCCCAAAAAACAGGATCATAACTTATTTTTTTCAGGATATGGGTCCATGGCAATGCCTACACTAGACTGAACCTAGTCTTCGCTTATTGCTACAACTCCAGGATTTATATCCCAAACACACTCAGCATCTGTAAATCCCGTCCCATATTGATTTTCAGTTATTTCACTCATCTTTCATGTTGTGTGAAAGATACAGGGCATTCCAATGTGATGTTTTGTCATGGTATTTAGTATATATTCATATTTATATTGCATCTACACCATCTCATAAAGAAATTAATTTCCTAAAAATGGATAAATCTGGGACCCTGAATTACAAAAATTATATTAAAATGAAAGCCAAATTCTTCATATCTTATTAGTACAGAATAAAATTTTTTAAAATAAAATTATACCTTTGACTACTTGACCAAAAATTTTATTTTTGAGGCTCACAATAATTTTGGGTTCATAATTAATGTCAGCACTATACATTTATAGCAAATTTTTGCATAACAATCATAAAATAATTTGGTATGTAAGGACAAGGAAAAAATTTAAATCTGTCTGTAAAAAGGAGACAGATAAGCTTACAAGTAAATATTTACAATATATATGCACAAGGAAACCTCTCGGAATTCCTGTAACAATTGAATATATGTTCTTATCTCAACATCCAACATATAATTGCCTTAGTAAAAACAGGAATATATTAGGGCTTATAATATTTGACACCATATGGCCTACTGTACTAATTTATGTACAGAGGTAACAACATAATTTATTTTCAGATGTTTGGTAGTATGTTTTGAAGAGAAAATGGAAAATTCAAGAAAATCTGTTTTAAGGACACAGAATTAGCACTTTCAAATCAAAGCATTTACAAAAATATATTTTATTGAATTAAAGAACTAAACTCAATTTCTCAATTGTTTGCCTATATTGGAATGTGTAGTATTATGTAAATTTGGTAATTTGCTTAAATTTTATTTCTAAATTTATTAAGATGTAACTTGGAATTTTGTTCAAGTGACAATTCCATATAACATCTTTCACCTTCAATAGAAGTAAGAAAATAAATGGCATTTATCACCCACTGTCATCCAGAAACTGGGCTTGTTACTTAACCCTTATTATTTCTTGAAATAGCTGGTTGATAAACTGAGGTACAGTCAGGTCCAATAAAATAGTCACTTCCAGGCCATTAATACAACATTTAAAGTATATCATATAAGTAAGCAGACTCTGGAGGACAAGCATCTGAGCCAAATCCCAATCATGTCACTATTTGACATGATTCTCAGTACCTCACTAATAAAATGATAACTAAAGATACCTTCCTCAGGGGCTTCTTTTAAAATTACACTGATTTGAAATGTGTAAATCTCTTAACATAATGCCTTGGCAAGTAGACATGCTCTCTTACTGTCATTTGCTATTATTTAAAATTCATTATGTACAGTTTTTGTTATAGTTGGATCTACCACTTCAGTCATTAAATCATCTTTGCATGGTTATCGACATGGAAATGAAATGATAAATTAGACTCACCAAAACATAAATCCCTGAGTATTTATTAGACTGATACTTCAGAGACACAAAGATTTTTAGGGATTAACCAAATGACAAAATAAATAAAATTTAGGTGGTTTTATTTCACAAATAATCCAATATTTTCCTAAGCTACAGACTGTAATGTTGTGATAAACTAACTTCAAAAAGAAAAAATTCTGAATGTTAGTGTTTGTAGATACCTGAGGTGTAAATTCCTCCACTGTGGTGAATTTCAAGCTACCAATGGTTTAACACTGGCTGACACAATTCCTGGATATTTTTAAGATATGGCTCTTGTGAGTGGGTATGAGGTAGCTGTACGGACCCATAGGACAATTCCTCCCCTATCCACAAGGATCCATTCAGGACCCTAGTGGATGCCTAAAATTGCAGAAAGCACCACATCCTCTTTCTCTCTCTCTTTCACATACCTATAGTGATATTTTTTCTAGAAATTAGATATAATAAGACAATAATACAAAACAAAATAGTGTCATTGTAACAATGTGCTGTAATGAAAGTTCTATGAATAGATAATTTCATATTTCTGGACCATATTTGAGCATAGGTAACTGAAACTATATAAATGGAAATCACCAATAAAGGAAAGACTGCAGCATCCACTATTTGTCTTCATTGTCTTCATTCTGGCTCTAACCAAAAGCCCTCCAGTGACGGGGGCAGACCACTACCTTTGTCTTGTTCTCTTTTCCATCTATCACCTGTGTCAGTGTGAGTACCGCCCCTGCCTGCCCAGGTATTTACAGTCTCAACCCATGACGTCAGGAGAGCTTTGATGTGCAAAACTGCCAAGTGAGCCCCAAGCAGCAGATCACCAACCCAGAGTGGCCAGCTGGAATCGGCCTTCAGAGGGGTTTTGTTTAATCAGTCAGAAGCTTTCTGAAATACCGAATTAATTAGCAGCATCTACAAATTAAGAGATTGCACATAAAAACACAAATTCTCAGTTTGTCTTGTGAAGTTTGAAGATCTGACAACACTGAGCCTTCACTGCCAGGCAGCAGTGTCTTCCTGGGGCTGGGTGGGGGCTGCCCCCTCCAAAGGAAGCGCAGGCTCTCCAGTTTCCAAAGTGCCCTCCACATCTAATGCTTCGTACCTCAGCCAGTTTTGCTCATTTACATTACCTACCTGTCCCACAAAAGATTTTGACTTGAGAAGTGTAACATAATGTTAAAAAAACAAAAAAAAAAAGCCTTGAAATTAGACAAACCTGGGAACTAATCCAGCCTCTGCCACTGAGTAATGTGTGAACATAAGCAAGCAACGAAACGAGCCCAAGTCTGTTTCTTTCTCCAGGAAATGGAAATAAAAAGAAAGCTAGCTTATAACAAGTTCTAAACATGACAGCATTTGCAAACACCTAGCCCACCACCTGTCACAGAACAAGGCCTCCCTGCCCATCAGTCCCTCTCCTGCCTCCCCCCACAATGAACCCAACTTGCCTTGTTACTGCATTTCTTCGCATTTTGTTCCTGTCATTTTCTTGAGATCAGTTGTCCATTGAATTGGGCTCAGTCTCATATAATGTGTGTTTTTTTTTTCCTCTGTCCTCTTTTCTTTGTTCCCAGCTGTATTTTCCTCATACAAATGCTGCTTGTCTCCAGAATGTCTGTGACCTCACTGGTCTCATATTTTCTCACTCTGGGCTTGCCAATCAACCAAACTGTACAAGTCACAGGGACAGCTCTCGATCTGACCCTACTCTGGTCTGCCTGGGCAAAATGAAGGAAAGAAAGAGAAATTCCAGGACGTTAGACTGGACAATTGTAAGACCCTTTTTTGCTCACCAGAAAACAAAGTAACTTTGCCCTTAGCATTATGCTCTGTTCTTTCAGTTTGAAACTTCTTCCTATTCATTATATTGGATGAGATGAAAATGACCCAGAATCTAGATAATAGAACAGTAGTTGCCAGGATTTGGGAGAAACAGAGGAGGTGGAAATAGAGAGTTGTTATTCAATGAACATAATTTTCAGTTGTGCCAGATAAATACATTCTAGAGATCTGTTGTACAATATCATAACTATACTTAACAATGTTATTGTCTCTTCAAAATATAAGCAGTTGATCATAGATTAAGTGTTCTTATATTTAAAAAAACAAACAGCTACAGAAAAACATGAAAAGCAAAAAGGAATTTTGGAGGTGATGGATACATATTATCTTTATTGTGGTGATGGTACCATAAGTATATGTTTATATATACCAATTCATCATACTTTATACATTCAGTAGTGCAGTGCTTTTTTCCCAGTACATCAGTTATATTTCCGTAAGCTGTCTTAAAAGTTGCCAAAACAAATTAACTTAAAAACCAACTGCTAATCTAACTTCCATTTCTGGTGTGTCTACAGAGAAATCCTTTATCACTTTTGCCATGATAACCCCCTTTTTCCCCAGCATATAAGAGTATACACCACCAGCAAGCTAATGAAATACAAATGCCAACAAGTTTTGTTAATAATAATAGAGTCATTTGTATGTAAATGGATATTCCTGGAGAACATACTATTAAGTGAAATAAATCAGACACTTATTAGTACACATCGAATTGTTTCTCTGATATGAGAAACCATAAGTGTAAATAAGGACAAAGGGGTAGAATAGATATTTTGTTTAAAAAAGAAAAAAGAGAGATAGTATTCAAAAGAGAGAACTAGATAGGGAAAAGGGGGATAAAGAAGAAGGTTAA
>PVJO010034640.1:0-10731 GCA_004026905.1 Hystrix cristata | reverse complement strand
AAAGAGAGGGGAAAGGGAAAATATGGAAAATGATGAATGAACCTGATATAAATAGGGAGGGAGGGAGGAGAGGGGAGGGGCGGGGGAGAGGGGGAGAACCAAGATGCACCATGTATAGGTACAGAATAAATGTAATGAATGTGATCAATGTATGTAGAATGTACCAATACATGCTCTTGGTTTAAAATAAATAAAAAAATTAAAAAAAAAAAGAAAGTGAGATGGTAGAGTGTTTTATCAGCTCTAAAGTGCCTTTGTAAAACCACCCATTTCTCTGTGCATAGCATTTTAAATTCTTATCTTGCACAGGAAACATGTGTTTACATGTCTGCCATTTTCTCTGGAATTCCAGAATGGTTGGCTGCAGGAATACTGGAATTTTTAACCTCACTATTCCCATAAGATAAATTAATCATCTTCTGCCAAGTGCTCTGTATTAGTTACCTTTATAGAGCCAATGGTTTGCAAGAGAGCAGATTTAGTACAGAACATTTACACATTACAATATTCACACACACAAGCCAAATACAGGAAGTGTGCAGAACACCTCTCTATGCACTGGAGACCCAAAAGAGACAATCAAGGACTGGCAGCTTTGATAGTGCCCCATGTATGTCTGTGTCTGCACTAAAAGGCTGAAGAAATCTCTGCTGGAACCAGCATAAGATGCTTGCAGTACAGATGAAAACCAGAGCTCCCCTGAAGCAAACAGCAAGACAACAGCAAGGCCCCGAGCTCCTTCTGCAAGGAGAACAGCCAAGTTCCCTTTGACAGAACCAGCTGCAAAAGAGGTTCTCCTGAGAAACAACCAGCACCATCTTCTGCTCCCGTTCTCCTTTATGTTGTGTTGGCAACAATCCTCAGGTGGATCCTCTATGCCCAGAACCACACTGACTCAGGCCAGCCGGGCGTTCCTGCTCAAGTTGACCTTATCAGCCCACCACATACTCCACAGATTTAAAGTATACATACACCACATTTTATCCAGGAATTTTTGTAAAATTATGAAGGGGCTTAACATGGGTATGCATCAAAAAATGTAAATAGGTACCAAATTTGTTGTTGGAAGTACTGCAAAATGTGTATATTTATTACCAAGTCATGTGATATTTTTAAATGAAATACTCCAGTAAAGATTGTACCAAGTAGCATTTACCTGGCAATTAACCAGTTATTAGATATAATGCAAATATACTGCCCTATTTTAGCAAAAAACTTTACATTTAAAATCTTGCTTTCTTCCTTCCTTGTTTTTTTATCCTGTTTCACACATTTCCCACATATCAAATGTGCCTCTTAAAGCACTTATGAATATCATGGATTCTAACAAATTTATAGCAAAGAACTTCATCCTAATTTTTTCTTTGTTGTTTAAGAATTTATGGTCAAGATAAATAGAAAATAGTAGAAATATACAAAATATGTAATAAAAGAGCTGACTTTCGAACTAGGAAGAATTGATATAGAACTCTGTCCTTTCCACTTGGAAGTAACCTTTTTTAGTCTACTTCCTCCCTGTCCTCATCCACAATCTTACTGGGTGGAGTAGACATGAAATTTACCATCTTGACTATGTTCAGGTTAAACACTAGGCTGTTAATAACAGCTGATATTATCATAAATACTCCAAGTAATAGTATTTTTAATAGAGCTCGTCTAGATATGCTATAATATAGATATTTTGAAGCCTTATAGAGCATATTGATTTTTAAAAAATGTACATCCATTCCCTCCCTTGGAGTTCCCCACCAAAAACCTCATCAGGGCTTTGAAAGATAAAGCGACCTGTGCAAAGTCACACACCAGTAGCCAGCTGAGCTCAGAACCAGAGGAGGATGGTGCCGCTGGCTCTCCAAGCTCCTGTTCTTGGCCCTAACGCGGCGTTTCTCCAGGAATCCTACTGGCCTGGGGCTACTTCTCTTCAGTCAGCGTGAAACCGTCATCAACTTTTTTACAAGTTTAAAAATGTACTTTGGAAAACTAGAACACAGAATCTTCTAAAAAGATCTTTATTTTCCCCCTCAAGCATCTTCCAGAAACAGCCAGCTAGGAGAGACACATCCCCCTACACAAAACCCACACAAGAATATCAAAATCTGTTTGATAATGAATTTAAATTTTTTTTTAAAATCCATACGCTAAAATCATTTTTATTTTTAATTTTCCCCTCTTTTTTCAAATTCATGGACATAATGTTTCTTATTGCAACTCAGAAACATCTCAAAATAGCTGCCAGAATTTTACAAATAAACATAAAACCACGGCATTTGCAGTACAAAAATAGCCGTCACTTCTGCTCTAAAGGTTGGTTGCCCTTCTAAAATCTTTGCTAGGATTGGGACTGTGTAGACAACTTGGGCACCCAGCCACATTTAAATGAAACCAGTTTTCTTATCTGGAAGTATTCAGACATGTAGCATTTTGTGCCTTCTATCTCATATATGTATCTGCATTAACTTATTTTTTTTTAAAGTGGAGAAAGCAGAATACGACTAGAAAGTTGAAAAATGTGGATGAAATCAATTTAAATGCAATACAATTCATACAGGGTTATGTTGTATTAGATCATAAACTGCCCCCCCAAGAACTTACTATGCTTTGTATGGTTTTTTACATCCCCAACAGAAATGATTACCCTCTTGTTTCAGTTGCCTCCATAATTACACAGGAAGAACAGTTGAATTAATTTCTTTAGTACCAGCAACATTTCTGACCAATGCTGTGGGATAGAGGTCCATCCTCTAGTCCCTTTCCTTGAGGTGTCAGGATGTTACATTTCACTGATCAACTAGAAATGAAAAGCAGATGATATCGTTTCTTTGGCATTGGACTCAAGTCATGGAATGTCCATGTCAGCTGCAGTTTTGCTCCAACATTTTTCATGACACATAATAGGTAGAATACCCCAGGTTTGATTTGAGCAGAATGGGTAAAATATGATTGCAACCTACAGTTAAATGAATGGCATTTTGCATAATAGAGTAAATCTTGTTTTCAGTTCCTATGCTTTATAAAATGAGAAGTGGAAAATCAGATTTTTTTTTCCTCTGATTGACTGTAGGGACTTAGAAGATATTCAGTGAGGTGGCCTCTCTCTGTGGCTGTACAAAAATTGGCTTCCTTCTATTCCTTGGAAATTTGTCAAGTTTTTTTTCCATCTTTCAGCCTCCAGATGATTGTCCTTACTGTGCCCTCAGTCACAATGTTTCAGTGGGAGACAGTTCTCCATGAGTCTTTTGTGCTTCTGCATATTTTGTGAAAGACACATGAACTAGTCTTTTTCAACCCATCGTTTTGAGGATATTTGTACGTCAAACAACTGTGACAAACAGGGATGGTGTTTCTTCATGCAAGTCTCCCCACTGTTGCCTGTGCCTTAAATTTAAATGTCTCTGGCTGTGATTTGATTGCCATTCTCTTTACTCTTGGCTGAGAAATCTATTCCCTAACTCTGGTACCTCTCGGCAAAGCATCTGGGAACGCTTCACTCCTGCACTCCGTTCTGTGAACCATTCAGTCGATCCAAGGGAAAACAAGTGCCACCCTTCTGGTGGCACAGGCTAGCAGGACACGGTAAGCTGACCTTCGCCATTCAGTTGCACCAACAAGCATTAAATGTAGCTGTTAAAACTCAGCTGCGCAACGTAAAGCTTATGCATTGATCAGGAGGTCATTTGGGGATCATGGTGGTCCTCTGACTGATGAAGATCTTACTTGGTGTTCCAAGAATTTGAAACAATACTTTCTTTTCAGAGGCACCATATGCATTCCTGGGTTGTACTTGTCATGGAAACACAGTGACTTGGAGGGGTCACAGTAGGCATTCAAGTGTTTGAGGAAATCCTTCTATAGATTAGTATCCCCTGGCGATGAGTACAGACTGGGAACTTCTAGAGGCTGCAGCTGACTCAGTATGTATATGCACCCCGCAGGGATCATTCTAGGGTTTCACTCAGTCAGCAGAAGACATGGTGCAAAATGTTTCCTTCAGTTTGGGTGCAATAGTCAATGGTATCACACTCTTGGAAGACTTTCAAGGCAGCTTCATTTCACTGACAGAGGTGGTAGAGGATTGAATTTCTACAGTCTCTTGTAGACCAGGACAGAGTCTGCACTATTACTAATGTATTTTGCTCTGCCTGCGTTCATGTATCAAGTGTGATGGTCAGTGCGAAAATTCAAAAAGAAAGCCACCTGAATTTTTAATGTAGACCTTAACAGTTTACAGAAGTATTTGCTGGTTAAATTGGAGGCCTTAGGAGACACATTTAAGCTTAATGCCTGCAAAAAGTTGGTGTCATTCTGATACTTTGACTTATACTGAGAGTAGCATTAAAAATAAGTTATATAAGACGAATGAAATGGACTTGGTCCCAAACTCTGCCAGTTCTACCAATCAAGGTAGTGTGCAGAGTGAGGTACTCGTGAGAAAATCAACCAGGTCGCTAGGGTTAGCCTTAGTGAAGGATGGATACTGCTGCAGGGCAGTTCTGTGCGTGCTGTACCCATTTGTATAACTCTTGTGAACAAGGAAACAACTGAGTTTGTTCCAGAATATTTTCTCAAGGATGTCTGCATGGTGAACTCTTGGAACAGAAAATAAGATAATAAGGTCAGAGATGCTTACTGAGTATTATAAAAGGTATGGATTCCCTAAGCTTGAAATGTCTGTCCTGTGATGTAATCTACTGCCTATTCAGATGTCATCTGTCCCTGTTTGGCTCTTCCTGAGAATTCTGGCTTGGGAAACAACTTCTGAAACGTGGATCTTTTGGTATGGTGCTATAGTGAATAAAAAACTGTCCTACACCTCTGTTTTTGGCATCTTGTGACTTCTGACATCCACGAAACTGCAAGAGGCTCAGTTACTTTATAAGTAAGGTTATTTCCAGATTTCCAACAGCAGCATCTCTTATTGCAGTCTCTACTTAAATATGGCCAGCTGAGAGGTGATAGCGCCGCTCCCTCAGTGACCCTTTATCTCATGAGTGTTCTTTCTTTTCCCCGTAGCCTTTGTTGGTTTTCTTATGCTAGTGCAAGGTCTGCATTTATTGCTCATTGCCCTCCAATTGAATGTTTGCTCTGGGAGCACCATGGTAGAAGCTCTGCATCGATTCATTTCCCAGTGCCTAGAAGGTACCTGGCATTAAATAGTCACTTGCTAAATATCTTTTGAATTTACTGGGATTTCTTTAGAAAATTATAGGGGTTTATATGACAGCAATTACTTATGCTCTCCCCTTTTTTTCATGGCTGAATTATGCAAGAAATGTATCAGACACATGAATATCTTCTGCCCCAGATATCTGCCTGTTCGTATTCAGTAGCATTTAACTTGCTATAGTAGGGGATGGTTTTATTACAGAAGGTTTTTTTTTTTTAATCATAAAATGTTTAAACAGTTCTATGTAATCCAATTATTAAAGGAACCATTTTTCATTCTATAACTTTATCTCCTATCCTACAAATCAAAATCAATATTTAAGAGTAACATAACTTTTCTATTGTGTTAACTTTTGCAGAAAAAATAGATGCATTTTTATTGAAATAAAAATCCCAAATTGAAAAAGTAACTTGCCAGGCTACAATTACATTATATAATCAGCAGCAGAGTTTTGGATCATTTTAGTGGAAAACGTGGATGGGAACAGAGATCAAGGTACCACATCAAAAATAAACAAAATGAAGTATTTGATCCAAATCAGTTTTATAGTAAAGCATGTGCAATATAACCTTCAGTAGTGTGGTTAAATCCAAGAGACAAGTGGGGAGTTTGGAGGGAGACAATTTTTACTTGATTGGTTCTGCATTTAATTTTGTGTCTCATTTTGACATTCATAGTAATTATAGTAGAGTTGTATTTCAAAGAAGCAAAAAGACTCAATAAAAATCACAGAGGGCTCACAATTAGGCACAATACTGAATACTTCAAGAAAAATAAGACTGAAAATATTGTACTTTCTTAAAAGTCAGTCCAGTGATAGGGACTTAGCTTTCCACTCCACAAATCTCAAAGTTAAAAAAAAGAAAAAAAAAACTTCAAAGAAAGAATTGTTATTAGCAAATAAGCAGCTCTTCTGGTCACACACTATTTTTTTGATACTTTTTGTTTTGTTGTGTTTTTACTCATAGGCATCATTTCTTAGAATACTTTTAGATTTAGGGAAAAATTGAACAGAAAAAACTACAAGAAGTCCCACAATCCACAATTTTCCTTGTTGTTAACATATTGGCATGTTGTGTTTACCACATCTGAGGAATCTACAATAATATCTTATTAACTAAAGCTCTTGTTGTACATTAAGGTGCAACCTCGTGTTGAACATTCTGTGTTTAGCCTTTTGTTTCTTGATACGTTATGGGGTGAGCTTTGGCCTCCCCAAGCTCCACTGGACCATGACATCCTCCTAACCCTGCCTGTATCCTGGGCAGCTTCATCTGCCTGGTCAGAGCCAGGACACACAGCTCTTGCCATGAACTCAGAATCAGCAAATCAGTATCCTCAGAGGGAAAGTGGCTTTAAAATGTCACCTTACCACTCTGAATCTATCTTCTTAGGAATTTCTCTCCCTCCCTCGTCTTTCTGTGTTTTGCATTTTAGCATTTTTTTGATGTCTTTAATAGTATTACCTTTTCTTAAAAAGAAAAAAACTCTTAATTTCTCAGTGACAGTAGTTAACTCTAAGCTACTATTTCAGCTTCAAACATTTTACGCAGCAGGGGCTGGAGATGGGGTGTGGCAGCAGCACACTTGTGTTGCCTGCAAGGCCCTGGGTGTCACCCTGAAACGGCAAATAATAATAATTTTACATATTGCCTCAACCTTGTATCTGTAGATTAATCTTGATGTTTTCTTATCTTTTGTCCTTGTCTTAATTTGTATTTGAGGTTGCTGTTTTACTTACATTTTCCCCACATTATCTTTTCTACCACTGAAGCATGTATGTGTGTGTACACTTTCTTACTCTGGCCTGTTTAAAGTTTAAATACCATCCATTTCTAAGCTCATGGATGCAGTATATTTTCTTGTCTTGACTGTGGAACATTCCTTTTTCCTTTGAGAATATCCTTACAACATTTGTAATGTGTATAGTGTTCCATTACCCCTGTATTATCTCTATTTTCTCAGATTTTTACTGTCTTTTGCTTATGTTTTTCTGTGTTCCAGACAAAACAGAAGTCTCAGGAGCTCAGCTTAGAATTCTAATTTGAATAAACCTATCTTCATTTTATTTTAAGTCAACCCAGTCTTACCTGATTTTTTTCTTTTCTCTTTTTTCTTTTTTTCTTTTTTCGCTAAGGAGACTTTCCATCATTATATCAAAAGCCTCAGTAACCAGGCCTGCAGACCTCACCAGGAGAATTGAGGAGGGGGGGAGCAGAAATAAGTGAATACTTACTAATTAACTTTTTTCTGGTTTTGACATATGTACTTTTAGCTTCAGAATTTTATCATGTAGGGTCATTGAAGGGATGTGCGGTGGTTACAGACCTCACACAGCCCAAGAACCTGCCTTGTACATTAGTAAAAGTTCCAGTAAAGTCTCCTGTGTTGAATTTCAGCAGGAATCATGGCACAGCAAGGAGCAAGCAGAGGCCTTCTCAGGCCCTCATACCAACAGGTGAAATGTATATAACGTGATACTGAAAGTTGAATGGGAAGCAATTAAATCACTTTAAGAAATCACATTCTCCAGGAGGCTATGGAATTTCTGTGATTTCACTGAGCCATCTTAACTTTTCCATATAAATTAGACATTAACAAGTTGGAGAAATTAGATGCAGGACAGAAACTCTAGTAATGACTTCTATTAAGTCTCCACAGCTCATTTTTATGCATTACTAAGCAACGGTGAGTGGATTATTTTCCCCTCTCACTTTGGCGTGCTCTTTAATCCCATGTGATGGTTCCTGGATTGGCTTTGGGGTTTATTTGTCTGGTCAAGATGTTGTCGAGCTGATTTTGAATATAACAAAGGAAGAGACAAGGACAGAAGCATATTAGTGCTTAATTTTCCATTAGTATCTCAGGTTATTCCAGCCCCTTAATTTTATGAGTTTATTTACTTACAGTTAGGGTGAAAAAGCAATCAAAACCAAATTGCCTTGCTGGCACCTGCAGAAGCCTGCAAGTGATTTATGGTGTCATACTGCCAGGCTGTCCCTTTGGCTGTGCCCTGGGCCTCAGAAATCACGGCCTCAGCTGGGCATCTTGGGTAGCCATCAGATGCATCTGCACTTTGCTCACAGCCTCTCTGCAGCACGTGGCTGAGGCGGATATCGTCTTCCTTGGTTCTAGCCGTTCAGAAGCCACACTGGCTAATTCAATATTGAGATTGTGGATTCCCATCTAAACTCAGTGTTAGGCTGAACAGAAGGTGTTGCACAGTTCTAGTGCAATTTATTCCTACTCGATATGATCTTGGCTTCATTTCCCCCACAAGCTCAAAGTGGAGGGAGAGGCTGTCAAATGTTTCTGTTATGGCCGCAAGTCTCCTGGTTCTACAGTGAAATGATAAGCTTCAATCAGGCTAATTCAAACCATCGTTATCGTCACTATTTTCTTCTCAGTTAAAGTAGCTATTAGAGTGAGTCTGATGCCACATCCCTGTCATCCTGGCACTCTGGGAAGCTGAACAGGAACAACTGGACATTCAAGCCTGGCTTGGGCAGCTTAGTGAATTAATAATACCCTGTCCCCAAATTTATTTTAAAAAAGAGACTGGGATATAGCTCAGAGCAAAGGGCTCAGGCTCAATCCTCAGTATTACAGTCAATCAATCAGTACGTTGTCATGCATTATTTGTCCTGTGAAAGATAAGATAGCAGTAAGTTCCTTAGGTGTATTTTTAACACACCACATGTACCCGTTGAGTGTCTACAGCAGGTTGGGCACTGTCCCCAGCATGGGAAATATAGTGCATAAGAGAGAAAATATTTCTATTCTCTGGATGCTTTTACTTCAGTGGGGAAGAAAGACAGCATCAGGTCTGCCACTGATGAGGAATTTCTGATAAATGTGTAGTCAGCCACACTTTAACTAAAGATTAATGTAAAGGACAGAGTGTGAAAGTGTGTGTGTGTGTGTGTGTGTGTGTGTGTCCTTAGCACAGAGGAATCTTGAGGAAAACAAGAAGGAAATATTGATTGAAGAATGATTAAAGAAGCATAATCTTCCATCAGGCACCTTCAGATGGAGTTTAGAGAACAGGGATAAAGATACCTCATTCATGGTAAATTCAGTGAAGGAAAACAGTGGAAAGCAATACACAGGCTGGTGGTTGGGTATAAGAAAGATGACATTGTTCTCATTTAATTTTTTCTGCCTCATCAGAGATATAAGAAGTGAGGTTATTGTTTCTGAGCACAAGACTGTCAGGTTACTGCTGAAGGTTTGAACAGCGAGCGAAAGTATGAAATTAGGATCTTGGAGTGAAGAACTAAATTAATTAGATCAGCACAGGATGGTAAAACAGGATGCAGAATCCATTTGGGATTTGTGTGAAATGGACACAATCTTATTTATTCCCTATAACATTCCTACAATGTAGCCATTATTTTACTCAAATTTATACTTGCAAAATGAGGCTGGGGAGAGGGTAGGTTAGGCAGTGGACCGCGGCTTTTCCACTTTTGTAAGGCGGGACCTCATTGTGTGTTACTTAGGATGGACTGTGTGGACAGCCCTTGACAGTTCTTATTTAACTCGATCATGACTGTATCTTAGTCTGGGAAAGAGAAGTGCCAGAAAAGTTCAAGTAATCGCTCGTGCCCACAAGAGTCAAAAGTGAGTTTCCAATGGTCTTGTTCTCAAGTCAGATCTCTTCCACCATATTGCCACTCTAAAAGCAGTGTTCCCAATCAGAGTAGAGCTGTGCAGAGGGGTGGCCCACAGTCTGCTGTCTTCATTCTCTGGGGTCACTCAAAAGGTAGAATCGCACTGTGTATGTATGGAAATTCATGGAAAGTGTGAATTTTTGGAAAGCTCACAGATCACGATGCCAGGTATGGACGTGTTTTACCTCTTTACAGAGAAATGAAAAAAAATTAACGCCCAAAGTCAAACAAAATAGAAATTTCCAGATCTCTAGTTCCATGCTATTAGTTCTTGAAGTTGTAGGCAGCTAACATTTTAGCCAGATAAACTGTGTTGTTGGAAATGTCAAATTTGGTGTTTTCCCAGACAAAGGGCAAAGCCCATAAGTGTGGTTAAGGGTCACCAACCTCTGGAGTAACTACTTCCTTCTTCTTGCTTCTAGAGTCAGTGTGTTACCTCACCCAAATCCCTGTCTAGCGCTCTTACATTCACCTTCAAATCAATGCCTCTTGTCACAGTCTGACATGTAAATACCTAAAGATCTCATCTCAAAATAAAATATGTCATAATTCTTCCCTGGTATAGCTTTTTGCTATCATTGAATCTAAAATTAAATTGATTTACTATTTGTAAGCCTAATGCCAAGTGCAGAGTGATAGTACTGACTATATTTTTAAAAATCCATCTATGTGTCAAAAATACCATATACAAAATTAAATAGCATGATGTGAAGAAAATTGCAAAGTGCAGATCCAAAAAATTCAAAGTATATGATGGAAAACAGAAATACAATAATATAAATAAAGGCACATCCTATGAAAAGAAAATTCACAATGAGAAACACAAATGCTCAAGAGATACTTTTTTAAAGTTGTTCAACCAGAAATCTAAAAATACAATATCGTTATAATCAT
>PVJO010034639.1:0-10740 GCA_004026905.1 Hystrix cristata | reverse complement strand
GGGTGTTGCTATATTTGTGGGATTTTCTTTGGCAAGATTAAGAACAGCAATGAGGGTGAGGGGTTCAGACCTGGGTGTCTAACTGGATCCAAAATTCAGGATGGAACCTGATAGCCGCTTGGTGATTGCGGGGTCACACATCATTCCGTGTTCCTGGCAGAACCACAAACTGAGCTGTGACCCTTGCAGACACATACGTGTTCTTTCTCCTGTTGTTTCCAAGGTAAGAAGACTGCTCTCTTCAAAGTCGCATTTTGCTGCCTAGACCTGACCAATGAACTGCCACCTACAGTCACATATAAATGTCAACCAATAAGAAACGGGTGTGGTTATAGCCCTCATTTACATGAAACTGACCAATCAGGATGGAGCAAACTCACACCTTTCATTTGCACAAACAGATTGGATGGGGAACCAGGGCGAGAACTTCCTCTAGAGAAGCCAGCCCCTCTCCATTTTCTCCCAGTGCATTTCATTCTGTAGGAAAGCTGCTACCTCCCCAGTCTGCAAACTTTGCTTTTTTTCTTGAAATAAAGACTCTTTTAAAAAATTCTTTTCTAGTGAATTTTGTAGATGGTTTTAAATAAATTTTATTAGAGTATGTGTTATAATTGATCTACTTTATTAATTGTGACTCACTGTATCTAAATCATAAAAGTAAACTTTATGAATACATAAATATGTATTCACAGGAAAAAACACAGTATGCATAGGATTTGGTACTGTCTGAAGTTCTAGGCATCCACAGGGAGTCTTGGAGTGTGGGAATGGTTTTTTGGAGATGCAGCTTGATGGAAACAAACTTACTACCTGTGAAAAGGGGGGACGACTGTACCCACGTTTAGCAGCCTTAAACGACACCCACTTATTAGCTTGCTGTTCTGTAGGTTGGGAGTTTGGGTGAGTCTCAGTCCCCTGTTCATTCTGAAAGCTGAAATCAGCTTGTCCTCTAGACCCTGGTCTCACTGGAAGATGCGAATAAGAAAAAATCCAGTTTCAAAGCTCTTTCAAGTGGTCGGCAGTTGTAAGACTGAGGTCCTGTTTCCCTGGTGGCTGGCGGCTTGTGGCCACCTGCATTCCTTGCTTTACGGCCTTCTCCAATGTCAAAGATAGGAAAGGAGAATGTTCGCTAGGACTCCAAATCCCTCTTGCTAAGAACAGTCCTGTCTCTTTTAAGGGTTCACTTCATTATCTCAGGCCTACAGAGGTTAGGCTCCCTGTCTAAAGGTCAACTGATTCAGGACCTTAATTACTTTGGCAAAAATCCCTTAATAGCAGCACTCATTCATATTTGATCAACCAGGAGAAAGTCTGTGTATGCCAGAAGATGGTGATCTTGGGGCCATTTTAGGCAAAGTTCTGAAAACGTGCCAGTGAGCTGAGCATTGTGTGCACCCAGGAGCCGGGCATTTCTGAGCACACCCATACCCTCAAGGCTTCCTCTTCCACTCTCTTTGGTCTTTGTGATGCTCCGTCCCCGAGGTGATTCCCAGAACTGGCAGTAAAGTCTACATACGGTGTACATGTGTTTTATGGATGGCTTACGGAAATGCTGACATCAACTTATTAGGGAGACCTAGGGCCGAGCTTTGAAATTTACTACCGAGCAATCAATGAGGGTGATAGCTGTTACTGTTCGAGGAGGGGAGACTCAGGAACATTTTGACGAAAATAGTTCTACCATATTCTCCCCTAGACATTGTTCATCGTGCCTTGAAACAATGGGCAAAACACCTCTATCAGGAGACGTTTAACAATATACGTCTGCAAAGGGAAACAACTAGTTAATCTTTTCTCCAATGAGACAAACGCAGAGCTAAGATGCAGAGTGTGGACTGTGCTGAGGAAGGTGGCATAAAAGACACGAAAGGTCACATCACAGAGTTTTGTGGGAAAGAGGATAAAAACAAAATTTACAGAATGAAAATGGTAAAATGAGTGGGGGGAGGTAAGAAATGAAGGAAGTCTGAGGACATAATCCTGCCAGTGCCTGCAGAATGTCTAAGCAGATTGAAGAGTACTGATGTGAACATTTTTACGCATCCTGAGTCACTCATTTATTAAGCTCTAGACAGCTGGCTAGATGCTGGGATACAAACACGTGCCCTCCTCTCCGAGAGCTCAGTCTGTGGGAGAAACCAGGATGAGGGCCAACAGTCACGGTGTCTGTGAGGCGTACAGGGAGAGAAACGCACATGGGAGGTGCAACAGCGATGTATTGCCAAAGTTCATGTGTTGGAAACTCAATCCCTGAGGCAACGGTTTTTCAGAGATGGGGCCTGATGGAAAGTGTTTAGGTCACAAGGGCTCCACCTTCACAAGCGCATTAGTGTGGATGATAAAAGGGCTTGATCTCTTGCTTTCCTCTCTCACCCTCTCTTGCCTTCCACTATGGGATGGTGCAATAAGAAAGTCTTTGCCAGATGATGGTATCATGCTTTCGGACTCTCCAGCCTCTGGAACAATGAACCAGTGAGTTCTGCTCTTCATGAACTACCCAGGCTCAAGGATGCTGTTGTAGCAGCACAAATGAAGACAGCCACCTTCAACACATGTGTATCTCATACCTAATAAGAACACTTGTGCAAGTGCCAGGCTCATAGAAAGCACTATTATCATCATCTCATGCTCTGGTCCCTTCCCCTTCCTCCACCTGCCTTCTTAGAGTTTTGGATCTGCAAGGGGTTGTGGAGATGATCAAGTCAGACTTCATTTTCAGTGTGGAAAATAAGCATTGCCAGGCAGAGCAGTCCAACCAGAGGCACACAGTTTGTTAATGAGTGGAGTGGTTAGCCCTCCTGGTTGCCATCCAGAGGACTTCTGCAGTGGTTCTTAAATTTGAACATGCATGAGAAGTACCTGGAAATCTCGATAAACCAAATGTTGCTGAGCCCCAACCTGGAGAGCTTGATTATTTCATTGGTCTGGGCGGGGGCTGAGAATCTGCATTTCTTTCTTTTTTTTGGTGCTGGGGATCCAACTCAGGGCCTTGTTGTTGTGAGGCAAGCACTCCAACTACTGAGCTAAATCCCCAGCCCAAGAATCTGCATTTCTAATCAGGTCTGCCCAAGAATCTGCATTTCTAATCAGGTCTAGGCAATGCAGATGCTGTGGGTACTTTGAAATTACTGTTCTGTATCGTGGGACTCTTCACTGTGGAACGCTCCTGTAAGGGGTTAATAAAACATCAGATGGTTGCTAATTTTATAAGGGACACTGATAAATTTGGTCATCGAGGAAGTTCTAGTGAAGAATGGCTACGCAACGGAAAGTGCCAGAAATTTCCCACCAGGACTATGAGTGGCAAGGATTCCAAGACTGTCGTAGTCAGGGAGGAAGCCATCTGCCTGTCTGTGACCTTTTGTATCCCTACATTGGTGACGAAGCAAAAGATAAGGCACTCAGCATTACGCAAAGTGACTCGGAAGTTATTAACACTCAGAGCTCCTGGCGCAGCAAAGGTGGGCTTGCAAGATGCAATTAAGATAATAAAGAACATCAGGAAGCAGGGCTGAGCAGCGGGCTGGGCTGCTAAGCTACAGAGCTGCTGAGGAGGATAGCTACGGCCTGTCTCTTGCTCTGCAGGGACAGCTCCCAGAATACAAGGATGAGGCTCATGATTCGGCCAGGTTCATCAGAGGGGAGAAGAGAGGTTGTGCATTGCAAAGGTGATTTTCAAGATGTGGGTGTTTCTTTGTGTCCCTCCCTGGAAGGAGGAAGCTCCAGAAGTTACTGATAACGAGGTTGATGAGCATTTCAACGGGTGGAAAAAGAGTGTAACTGGATCTAAAGTCAGACTCTGTCTGGCTTGGCTAGGAATTGATGGAGGAAGTAAATGACTGTAAGGAGATACTCAGTGTGATTCATAAGTCTTGTGTGAAATCTGAAAGCAGCGCAGGTTATGTACACAGAGCCAGCCCTGCTCTAAGGGAGAAAAATCATTTCTGGTGCTGTTTCTCCTCTGCTTTCTGGGCTCCTGCTATTCTGAAATCTCCACCTCTCTGGGGGCTAGGTAAAAGCTCCAAGGCACCACAAAAATTCTCATTTTCTCAGCAGAGTGCTGCATAAAACATCAACTAAATTACTACCAAATGACCACATGGTGATTTAATACCTCTACTTCGGTCAGTGCCTAACTCTGATATACAACCCTGGAATGGTAAAAGGAGGAGGAGGAAGAGGAGGACGGGGAGGAGGGGTGGAGATAACACCAGACATGTATATCTGACCGCTCATTCAACAGGTCTGATTGGATGGATAACAGGCATCTCTGTTTACATGGCCAAATCTGAACTCTGTTTTAGTGTACTTTTCACATCCCAACATTTGCCTCTCCTCTTTTTTCTATTGCAGGAATGATAGTACTTTTCATCTTTGACTCCTCTTAGTGCCTCCATCAGGAAATCTTTTTCAGGTCTACCTTCAACATACATCATTAACTCAACTGCCTCTTACTTCCGTAGCCCATATCACCAGCATCTCTTGCTTCAAATATGGCAGCCTCCCCATGGACTCCCTGTCGCACACAGAAATAGATCCAATTCTGTTGCTTCCTTTGGCCTCGGTTCTCCAAGGGCTTTCCCAAATTATCAGCCTAAACTCCAACATTCTTACCACGTCCATCAGTTCTACCTGATGTGGTCCCACCGAGCTCTTCCCTGGTCCCACCTTCTTCTCTCTCTCATCCCTCACCCTTCTCTGGCCACACTTGTTCCTTCTGCTCCTCAGCTGCCCGCTCTCATTTCCCTCTCGGACACTTTGTGCTTGTTTTCTCCTTGGACTGGTAGTCTCTGTCCTGGATGTTTGTACACCCTACTGCTCGCTTTCTTCAAGTCTCTGCCCAGACGTTGCTTCTCCAGAGAGAACTCCCTGACCACTGTACTTCCCACCACTGTCTTGAATTTTTGATCCCTTCACCCTACTTTGTTTTTCCTAATAGTGGCTTGTCCTTGTATTTTGTCTCCTCTTTGAGGACAGAAACTCAGTTGTGTTCGCAACCATATTCCACAGTAAGACAATGCCTGGCACACTGTAGTATTCAGAAGTATTTGTTGGAGTGGCAAGTGCCGTTTATTAAGCTTGTTTTGGTTGCTGGTGGCTGTGTATGCTTTGGCCCACTAAGTGGAGGCACACATCACTGTCTTCCTTTTACAGAGGAAGAAACAGGAGCTCAGAGAGGCTGCGCGACTTTTTACGGTGATACGGATGGGAAATGGCAGGACTGAGATCGGAATGCCAACCTTTCTGGAGTCCCCTGATGGGCTAATAAGTCAGACGTGTTAGAGCAAATGAATTCGCCAGGTGTGTCAGTCAGCTTTCCACCACTGTAAAAACACCCAAGACAACAGACTTACAAAGAGAAAAGGAAACGGTTTTAGAGGTTTCGGTCTATGATTGATCGGCCCTGTTGTCTCAGGCCTGTGGAAACGCTGCCCATCGTGGCTGGAGTGCAGAGGACAGCAAAACTGCTCACTTCCTGGCCAGAAAGTGAAAGAGAGAAAGAAGAGGCGGCTGGGGCCAAGCCCCTGACATGTGGGCCTTGGGGGACCTGTAAGAGCCGAACCATAGCACCAGGCACCTCGCTAATGAGGATGCGGATAGTAATAATAGCCAGCACTTACCAAGTGCTTACACTCTGGCAAAGATTACTTATTTTCTTTTTTAACCTTCCTTGAATTTTTATTTTTAAGTATTGGGGATTGAACCCAGGGCCTTAGCAGTAAGGTACATCCTTAGTCCTTTTTAAAAAATTTTTATTTTGAGATAGGTTCTCGCTAAGTTGTTAAGTGGCCCAGGCTGGTTTTGAATTTGCCATCGCCCTGCCTTATAGTAAGGGAAAGCTGACTAACATGCTTGGAATTACAGGCATGCGCCACCACACCCAGCTTCCTAGGACACTTGTGAAGGACAGACTTCTTATTTCACCTTTGTAACAGGAAAGTTTAAGAACTTTGCCAAGGTGATTTGGCAGTAAGTGATGGAAGAAGGATTTGAACGCTGATAGTTAGGTCCCAGAGCCCTCATATGTAACCTCTACCCTGCCTAAAGCCGCCCCCCAGCGCAGGCTGTCTCCTTCACCTCGGGTTTGTCACACATCATCTGCCACCCTCCCCGCCTCTTCCTGTCCCCGCCATGAGGGCCGGCACTCTGCCTGTCTTGTTCTTCTCTATATCTCTGTCTGGCATTGAGGGAAAAATGATGCATGTTGCATAAACAAAGGAAGTGGTGAAAGCTTCAACAGGGGGTTTTATATCATCTAATTTAAAAAATTTTCCCCTTTGAGGCAGTGATTCGTTAATAAATATTACCACTAGAATGCCTAATGTTAAAAAGAGTTGGCCTGCAAGTTTTCAACCACAGAAGCATGGAACAGATGCTTATATTTATAAAAGGAGGGAAAAAGATATCGCCTCTAGAACTCGATAACTTTTTTCTGATATATTTTAGAATGTGGGAAGGACAGAACATTAATGAGGGCCAGTGGCATGAATGTAGGCTGGAGTATAGTGAGGAAAGTGCTATTCACTAGGCAAATAAAGCATATATGCATACTCATCTGTGTATATAGATGTACAAGACCCACATGTGGTGTTTGGAGGTAAGCATGTGCATGTGCCATGTGTGCATGTGTGTGTGTGTGTGTGTGTGTGTGTATGTACTGCATCAGAGTCTAGTCAGCAAATAGAAAGCACACTAGTTACTTTAACAGAGATTATTTACTATAGGGAGTTGATTAGGCAGCTGTTGAAATATAGCAAAAGCAAAACAGGAGCACTAATGAATCGATGCAGAGATAGTTACTGTAGGAAGCAACTAGAACCTCTAGGGCTGGGAGGAGGAAGGGGAGAAGTTGGGGTTATCAGGACCCAAAAGCTTGCATCAGGTCCACGTGGGTAGCAAATCCCTGAAGAGAGGACATTGTCTATCTCTTGTGGGGGCCTCAGGAGCTTGGAGGAGGAGCCCCTGGGGTTGAGACTCAGAGCTTTGAGGAGGGGCTAAATTATTACTAACTTCATGTCAAAGAATACCTTATACCTTATCCTTAGTCCTTTTTAGGCCTCTACGTAGAGGTGTATCTAGTCTCTACTCTCTTACTCACTCAACAGTAAACTATCCAACATTGATGATTTACTGTGTGCCAGATACATAATATTTATACATACTATCTGACATCATCCTCATTATAAACCTATCAAAAAACAAAAATTTTCATTTCAATTTACAGATGAGAGACTCAGGCACATAGAAAATAAGCAATTTATTCAATTTTTTAAAAATTCAATTTTTAGAAGTATATATGTGACCAAGATCCAGGATCCAAGCTCTTAATTTTCCACTTTAATGCCTCTGACCATCTACTGAATAGATTTCCAGAAGAGGAATCAGCTGACACAAGTATCACAATGGAGTTAGGTTTGGAATAAAAGCTTTAGAGCCAGACAAAGCTGGCTTGAAATCTGAGCCACTGGGCAAGTTGATTGACCTTATTAAACCTCCATTACTTCATTTTGAACATGGGCAAAAGGATACTTTTTGCCATAGAAGTTATTTTTAAGAAATAAATGTGATAAATAATACATATCATTTAGCATCATTTATTACACATAACGAAGGCTCATAATTTTAAAAAATTGTCATTATTTTCCAGTGTAAGGTTGGAAAATTCTTTGTACTTCACTTGTGCTACATGGGAAAGCTGGCGTTTGGCATCCACTCTAAGGTAGAAGGTTCGCTGACTTTTGGGGAGGACAGTCTGGCAACTCCGCCTACCATGACCCGTTCTGGCCCTGGAGGAGCTGGAGGCTAGAGCCACCTCCAGAGAAGAAAGGAAGACAACCCAGAACTGCATCTATGGCAGGTCAGACCTGTAAGATACCCAGTGGCAAGAACCAGTCAGGAGGCACAAATGGCTCTATCATCCTGTAAGAGGTTTTACTGTACTGCCCTCCTCCAACTTGCCGGGTTGGCTGAAAGTCAAAGTCGAAACTCCCAGAACCTGTGAATACATGATATTCTATAGTAGAGGGGCTTGGACGATGTTATTAAGCCAAGGATCTTGAGGTGGAGCGATTATCCTGAATGGCAGGGTTCCTTATAAGATGAGGCAGGGTATCAAAGCAAGAGAAGTCAAAGGGATGGCAGAACTAGAGATTAGAGTGATGAGGCCATGGGCAAGCAATGCAAGCAGCCTCTACAAGGTGGAAGATACAAAGGAATTTATTCTGCCCCTGCGACCCTGAGAAGGAACCAGAACTGCCAACACTTTGATTTTAGCGCTGTATGGCTCAGGTTAAACTTCTGGCCACCAGAACAGTAAAAGAACAAATTTGTGTGGTTTTAAATCAGTAAGTCTGATAATTCGTTACAGGAACAATAAGAAATACACTGCCCAACTGACACAATCACTCTACTACTTTCTATATCCTTTGTTCATCCCTACATTACTGCACATATCAGATCCTATTGTGTTTATTTGTTTACCTAGCTATCTCCTCTATTTTTAATTTTTTTTTTTTATTTTTAGAGACGAAGTCTCATTATGGTGTCCTGCCTGGCCTTGAACTCCTGGGTTTAAGCGATTCTGTTCGGTCAGCCTTCCACATAGCTGGGACACAGGCATTTATGCTGTGCCAGCTCCCTCCCCTGTTGGATAGACAGTTATTGGGGGGAGGGACCTGAAGTGCTGCAGAGTCAATCAGAGGACTTAGTTGCTTGCAAGATACATAAATGTGGGTTAACTGAATTAGCCTGTGGATGGATGGACAGGACTCACTGTCCCCAACTGTCTTAAATCTGTGACTGTCTTACCTAACATTCGTGAACTACCTGCCTTAGTTTAAGCAAGTGCCAAGAACTAACAAGTCTGAGCTTACAGCCATGGAAGGGTCTCTGGGGCCTTTCGTGTTGCCATGGCTCTAGTCGACTTGAAGGTCCAAGCCACAATCTTCCACTGATGAGACTGTGGAGAAGGATGGGAAGGACAGAAAATGCAGGAAGCCCTTCAGGCAAGCAGGGATGAGGCCAAATATAATTAAAGCAAGAAGTGATCAGAATATGCAACAACTGTTATTTTAAGGCAAATAAATTCATGAGATTCAAATTTCAGCATGACAGAGAAAAAAGAGATGTTTTGTACATTCTCCACAAGATGTTCAGTATGATGAATCTGTCAAGAAATGGGGGAAAGGTTACATGGAGGCCAACGTTCTGGATGGAATCCTTTCTGTCATAAGGCATCATCTCAATTAAAATATAAGTGAGAGGTTGTCATTTAGACTCATCTCTTTCCAGAAGCTTTTATATAGAACATTGATGGGACTTGATTATTTGATAGGAGAACCTCTGAATTCTTCCCAATAGGTTTGCAGTCGAGATGATTAATGTGTGAAACAGTCTATTGGCTTGATTTTGACAGGAGCTGTCTCAGATATATGGGAACTTGGTAGTAAACGCGGCATGAGTCCCCTTGGGACTTCCAGAGTTCGTGTTGTTTCACCGGATGGTGCTGGCTATGGGGTCTTGTCCATGTCGCACCAGGGAACGAGGATCTGGAGCCTGGAGACGGAGGTGAGGACTCGGTCTCAATCGGGTTGTAATGGGTTGGTGGGAGGAGCATGGGTGGGGGAGTGGCACAGATGAATTGTGCTCAGGGTTTAGCTGTGGGTGGAGAGCTGGGCTGATAAATCAGGGCTGGAGTGGAAGGTAAAGCTGACTTATTTGTAAGGGTTGCTTATTTCCATGGTACAGATGCTCTTGCCATGGCTGATGCCAATTACTTACAAATTTTCTGATATATATACATTTTTTTTTCAGCGCTGAGGATGGAACCCAAAGGCCTCTCGCAAGCTAGGCAAACGCTGTACCACTGAGCTATATCCCCAGCCCCCAACATTTCCGAAAAATTAACTCTGGTACCAGCTCTGGTTAGTCAGTGCTGACCAGGTCCAGCATGCCACTGGGTGAGTGTATATCATTCCAGGCTGACATCAGGGGTTCGCCTGACAGGCAGCAGTCCAAATTGAGAAACTGCAGGAGTAGATTGCAGGCAGGCACAAGGCTTGAGATTTTCTGGGAAACTGACTTATAATTTTCCCATTTTAAAATAACATTCAG
Source organism: Hystrix cristata (assembly GCA_004026905.1). NCBI lineage: Eukaryota > Metazoa > Chordata > Mammalia > Rodentia > Hystricidae > Hystrix > Hystrix cristata. The sequence goes on along the minus strand of PVJO010034639.1, from coordinate 627 downwards.
GAATGGGCAGTAGTTTTTGTGGTTTTGTTTGTTTGTTTGCAGGCAAGTGGATGTGGAATGAGAGTCTCCAGAACTTCTGGAAAAGCCAGGAGAGTATAGCAGAGACCAAATAATAATAGTGGTGATTATTTTTGATGTTCTACAGTGTGCCAAGTATCATATTTGTATACATTTAATTCTCTTGATAAAACATGTATCGTTATTTGCATTTCTTAGATGAGGCAAGTAAAATAAGACAGGGGTTCAGGACTCATCAGACATTGTAATGCTTATAAGCCACAAAGTTATGATTAATAACCCAAACTGCACAGGAAACAATACAAAGAATCAATGCTTGGGACCACATGCTATTAAAAAGTTTCTGCACAGCAAAAGAAATCACCAATAGAATAGGGCGAAAACCCACAGACTGGGAAAAAATCTTTGCCAGCTATCCATCAGACAAAGGTCTAACATCTAGAATATACAAAGAACTCAAAAAAATTAAATCTCCCAAACTTAAAGACCCAATCCAAAAATGGGCAACTGAAATGAATAAACATTTCTCAGATGAAGAAATAAAAATGGCAAATAAATATATGAAGAAATGCTCAACATCACTAGTCATTCGAGAGATGCAAATCAAAA
>PVJO010034638.1:0-10953 GCA_004026905.1 Hystrix cristata | reverse complement strand
GGAAGGTGGAGGCTGCGGGAGTGGAGACACTGGGAGGCAGCTGAGCGGTCGGCAGAGTTAGACTTCATCAGTGAAAGGGTAGGTCAGGTGAGATGAGGGCTGCAGCAGATCTTCGGGCTTCGTGAGTGACTTTTCTGATTATTGTCCCTTGATGAGCAATGCCTGATTTGAAAGAAGGAAGGAAGATAGCAATACAGAATTTAGAAGGAAAGTGGACAATATGAAGGCAGAGGCTTCTGTGTGGGTCCTCTGAGGTGCTGGCATTGTTCTGCTCCTTGACCTGGGTAGTACCGATACAGCTGTTTGCTTTCTAATTATCCCTTAAATTTAGATGCTTTGTGTTCTCTGTTACGTATTTTTTCTAGTACTGGGGATTGTGTCCAGAGCCTTTGCACAGAGCTGCATTCCTAGTCCTTTATTTTAAAACAGGATCTTCCTAAGTCACTAAGTCTCCCAGGCTAGGTTCAGACTTGTGCTCCTCCTGCCTCAGCCTCCTGGGCTGCTGGGATTATAGGAGTGTGCCACCACACCTGGTTTATGTTTGTTTGTTTGTTTTTTTTGGTTTATGTATTTTAAATTTAACAAAAAGAAGAAAAGAAAGTTAAATGAGTTTAAGTAGAAATTAACATTTTAAAATTATTGGTCATTGGGCTGGGAGTGTAGCTCAGTGGTATAGTGCTTGCCTAGCATACATGAGGTCCTGGATTCAGTCCTCAGCCCTGAAAAAAAACTCGTTGGTTATTACCTCTAAAGGTTTTATTCTCACATGATAACATTCTGCAGGTGTATTTTTAGAGAGTCTAATCTCCACAATGTTTGTATTCTAAAATGTTTTTTGTTTCCCTTTAAGCACTTGTGCAGTTGGAATCTATTTTAAAGAAAATCATGAAAGAACGAAAAGGAAAGAGCTTCAGTCAACATATTTTCATTGACTCCTTAGCACAGGGAAACCTTAATGAGCAACAGGTGATGTAATTGTTAAACGTTTATTTGGTAAAAATAATCCCATGTGTAGCAAGTGCTTTTCATTCACTTTATTCCAGATGCCGTCCTGGAATTCAGTAGCTTTTCTTGCATTTTACATCATGAGTGGCACCACGTATGTGGTCTCCTTTTAGTTAGCTCTTTGAAGCAGCTGTATATTTTTTAATATTCAGGTGGGGCTGGGGATTTAGCCCAGTGGTTAGCGTGCTTGCCTTGCAAGCACACAGTCCTGAGTTCGATCCACAGCACCAAAAAAAAAAAAAAAAAAAAATTGGGTAAAAAGGCAATCCAACATGGCTGAACAGAGGAGGAGCTATGTCAGAGTTGCTCTGTGAAAACTCATCAAAAACCCAGGTAAACGAAAATCCTGAGGGACAGATAATCTTATTCCAAGACCACCATGGGATAAAACCTACAGATAAGGCGAGATACAGATGTGGGACGCTGCAGAACTGTGGAACTGCGCACGGTGTGCCCTGCGGGAACCTGGTGGGAGAGAGCTGAACACCAACAGGCTGGCTGCCAGCCGGGAGCAGTCCGAGCGTCCGCACTGCCGTCCGTGCTGCGCGGACACCCACGCGGTCAGCCCCAGGGGGCTCAAGCACCCATGCTGTGGGGTGCTGCGCTGGTCGCTGGCCAGGAGGGTGCACGAACAACCACCCACGCGCTGCCAGCCGCAGGAGGCGGGCGCCCTCACCACCGGCCGGGGGTGAATGAACACCTCACCCCTCTGCTGCCCGCTCCAGGGAGCCTGAGCGCTCCTGCGGTACCTGAGGGTGCCTGCGCGCCTGCCTGCCCGTGTGCCTCCAGTCGCGGGAGGCCGGGCGCCCTAGCTGAGGGCTGCCTGCCAGAGGTACACAAGCACCTTGCACACTGCCCACAGAACTGCGTGGGCTCGGGATGGTGCACAGGCTGACTGGGTATCCAGCCTGCTCTGCCGCGCCAAACAGGAGAGTTTGGAGACAGGATCCTGAGCGGCTGCCCCCGCCCTCTGTTTTCCTTTCCGCCTCACCACCAATAAAGGACCCTGTAAGTTTAGCAATTACACCAGCACACAGACGACCAGGAAGCTGCTCCCTCCCCCAAGGAGCCACCAGGATTTTCTTTTTCTATTTTTTTCTCTCCAAGCCATAACCACTAACTGAAACCCCTACAGATGCCAAAGTGATGATCTGCAGCATCAGTGGCCATTGCTGAAAGAACAAAACGGCCCCCTCACCCTCCCACCCTCAATAGCCACCTGGGGAAAGACTGAGAAGGGAACAAAGTTGCAATTCACCAGAGGCAACCTTTCCTCCACTGCACCCGCCTTGCAACAGCCGGGCCCCATAACTGTCACAGCAACCTGCAGCACCTCTGCCTGATATCCGCGAATACACCACACAGCGCAGGTCCAGCCCTGCTTTCAGCACCGGAAGAGAGGAGAGCGGAGAGGAGGCTGTGCTCACACAGAAGAGCCAACCATACCCAAGGAACTGAGGAAAAGTGGCGGAGTCCTAAAGGGAAGGAGATGTGGGCGAGCCACCAAGGGGCCCCCAGGAAGACACTGGCTGAAAACCCTACCCTAGACTGGAAACCCGGAGGGCAAGATCAGCACAGTGCCCAGCACTAACTACTGCAATCTGGGGGGGCACCAGCACAGATCTGGGTTCTGACTTGGATGCTACCATAGGACTGTGGACATTAGGAGAACTTCGCTACATATATATATATATTTTTTAAAAAGTGTGTGTGCATATATATATATATATGCACACACACTTTTTAAAAAATATTTTTCTTTTTTAACTTGGTTATCTTTTGCTTTCCTTCTTTCTGTTCTTTTAGTTGTTGTTGCTGTTTTGATTTCTACTTCCATTGTCTTCTGTGTTGTTCATCTGTCTTTTTTCATTTTTCTCTTTCCTTCCTCAACTGCCTCTTCTGATTTTATTTTCTCTCTTTTTTCATGCAAGTGAATAATATCTAGATTTTCTTCGGTCAGTTCCAGTATTTTCACCCCTTCACTCTCTCCAGCCTGTCTCCTCCAGTTTCTCAATGTGTAAGTGATCTTCTTTTATCCTCCAGCTTTACATCTACTATATTTCTCTTCAATTACCTCTATCTCCAACCCTCGCAATCCCTCCCCCCATACAGGGTAAAAACCACTCTACTAATGGGAAACCCACTTCGCAGAAACTCTGATGTATGTTAGATGTTGCTATATAACTGTAGACCTTGTTTCCTTGGTTAAAGATACAAAATTAACAGTTACCAAAGTCTATCAATATCACGTATATGCCCGATGCTATTGTTACTACTAATGTACCACTATAACCAGGGTGATATACCCGTTAAATCCAGTTGTATCTGGGGTCATAATCACCAACATTGTCCAGTACCAAAAAAACGAAGTGCTGGACCAAATAGCAACTTCTGATCCCTGTTAAATTTGTTAAGTACGGTATTGAGACAAGTAGAAAAGCCAAGAGCCACATGTACCTATAAGACCTCTCTAAGGAATAGACATTTCCTAGGAAAGTCTTGATATTTGCCTCAATACTGCCTACCATAAACAAACTATAAAATCTGACATAGAGAACAAAATAAAAGAGGTAATGACAAGACACGGAAATGTTACAACCCCAGACTCCCAGCCCCCCGCCAGAACAAATCCAGAAGACAATTACATAGAGGAAGGGCACAGACACCCAACTGAACTTTCAGAAATGATGGCAGCAGAAGTTAGAAAAAGATCAGTGAGGCCATAGAGAACATCAGATTAGAAATATTGCGCAAGTTAAAAAAGAGGTGATGATGGGAATGAAAGACCTGCTTAGTGAATGTTTTAGTTACTTTTCTCTCGTTGTTGGGACAGAATACTCGACACCCAAAGTTAGGGGAAGAAAGGTTTATTAGCTCACAGTCTGCAGAGGTTTCAGTCTATAGTGCGCTGGGTCCGAGGCAGGGCGGGCCGGCGTGGGCAGCCGACCCGCCACAGAGTAAAGTAAGGAAATGCAAGGAATGTATGCAAATAAGCAATGCAAACAAGCAGCTAGTTAGCCTCTTCCTGTATCTTTTATCTAGGCTACCTGCCCCCAGGGCGGCCCACACTCCCACCCCCCAATCTCAGGCTCACATCCTTGATCCCAGCAGAACAATGCCAAACCGATCAATGGATCAATTTAGTAATCACACACTCTAGATCCAGCTATCTCTTACCACATGAGGCTTTGGGGGACATCTAGACACAAACCATAACAGTGACCTTAGAGAAGACCCAGATAAAAAAGCAGAAGAGCTTAGGAAAACATTGGAAAACCTGAATACTCAAGAAAGAAATGGAACTCATGAAACAAATTGAAACAGATATTCAAGAGATCAGTGCTTGCTTCGGCAGCACATATACAGATATTCAAGAGATCAAAATTCTTTTGACACCTTATCTTTGACAAAGGGGCCAAACAACCTCACTGGAAGAAAGACAGCCTCTTTAATAAATAGTGCTGGAAAAACTGGCTCTCCACATGCCGAAGGTTAAAACTAGACCCATATCTTTCCACATGCACTAAGCTAAAATCAAAATGGATCAAAGATCTAAATATTAAAACACAAACACTAAATCTATTGGAAGGTAGGATAGGTAGAACTCTTGAAGATATAGGTGTACACAAGGACTTTATGAACAAATCCCCAGTTGCCCAGGAAATATCACAAAGAATCAACAACTGGGACCTGATCTTATTAAAAAGCTTTTGCACAGCAAAAGAAACTACCAACAGAGCAAAGAGACAACCCACAGAGTGGGAAAAAATTTTGCCAGCTATTCCTCTGACAAAGGACTAACATCTCGAATATATAAAGAACTCAAAAAAATCAGACCCCTACATTTAAAGACCCAATCCAAAAGTGGGCAACTGAAATGAATAGACACTTCTCAGATGAAGAAGTAGAAACAGCAGATAGACATATGGAAAAATGTTCAATATCACTGGTCATTCGAGAAATGCAAATTAAAACATCCCTGAGATTCCACTTCACTCCACAAAGAATGGCTATTATCAACAAATCAGCTAATAACAAATGCTGGAGGGGATGTGGAGAAAAAGGAACCCTTCTCCACTGTTGGTGGGAATGTGGACTGGTGCAACCGCTATGGAAATCAGTGTGGAGATTCCTCAGGGAACTAGGACTAGAGATTCCATTTGACCCAGCTATTCCACTTCTTGGTATCTTCCCAAAAGAATGAAAAGCATCATACCACAGCAAAATATGCATATCCATGTTTATAGCAGCACAGTTTGTAATAGCTAAATCTTGGAAGCAGCCCAAATGCCCATCAACAGCAGAATGGATAAAGAAAATGTGGGTTTTTTATACAATGGAGTACTACTCTGCCATAAAGAATGATAAGCTTGAGATATTCCTAGGTAAATGGATGGCTCTTGAGACCATACTCTTAAGTGAAATAAATCGGACACACATGTTTAAATACTGCATTGTTTCTCTGGTGTGAGAAACTGAAAGTGTAAATAGAGACTAAAATGCATTATATTGGGAAAGGGAAGAAAATGTCCAAATGGGAAATGGAACAAGGGAGGGGGAAAGGAACAGAGGGACAAGAGAAATAAGAAATGGAAGGAAAAAATGGAAAGAAAGCTTTTGTAGATATGGAGGGAGGAGGGGGGTGAGGGGAGGGGAATGGGAAAAAAAGAAGCAACAAGATACGTCATGCACAGGTACAAATTCCCTATGATGAATGTTATCACTATGTACATCTAAAATGTACCATTAAAATACAATTTAAAAAATTCTTTTGAAAGTATTCACAGTCGATTAAATGAAAGCGGGGATAGAATTTCAGATCTAGAAGACAGGTCTGAAATTAATGACCAAGAAAAGAAAGACTTCTTAAAAATAGCTAGAGAGTATGAAAAATCAATGCAAAAGCTCCAAGATGATGCAAAAAAAGAACAATATAAGAGTGATTGGAGTGAATGAAAAAGCAGGAAATTCTGAAAAAGACCTAAAAAGGTTATTCGCAGAAGTAATGACAGAAAACTTCCCAACCATGACAAGAGAACTTGGCATACAGATAAGTGAGGCATATAGAACCCCAATTAGCCATGATCAAATTAAATCTACACCAAGACATATAATAATCAAGATTCCAGAAATGCAACACAAAAACAGAATATTGAAAATCGTTAGAGAAAAGAAACAAATCACCTATAAAGGAAAATTCATCAGAATCACAGCAATCTCAACACAAACCCTTAATCAAGAAGAGGCTGGAGCAAAGTATTTCAAACCCTAAAAGAAAACAATCTCCAACCCAGATTGATGTACCCAAACTATCTTTCGAACTCAATAATGAAATAAGATACTTCCACGACAAAGAGCAACTGAAGAAATTCATGACCACTAAACCTTTACTACTGAATATCTTGAACGATATCATAGAAAGGAAAAAGGAGACTGTAACTCCAAGGACACCAATAAAAAGAATCCACCAGGCAAAACAAGTAGTTAAACAGAAGGGAAGAATACAACCAACACTAGTAAAAGGCTATGACAGAGATGAGTCAGTACATAACAGTTATAACCATCAATGTGAATGGCCTCAACTCACCAATAAAAAGAAACAGACTGGCAGAATGGATCAAGAAACAGGATCCATCAGTATGCTGCATACAAGAAACACATTTAACCCAAAAAGAAATTCATAGACTGAAAATCAAAGGATGGAAAACAGTACTTCATGCATCAGGAACCCAGAAAAAGAGCAGGATCCTAATTGCAGACAAAGTGAACTTCAAGCCAAGACTGATCAAGACAGACAAAGAAGGTCATTACATATTTGTTAAGGGAAAACTCCAAGAGGAAAAGATAGCAATCATTAATATTTATGCACCAAATACTGGTGCACCTAACTACATAAAACAATTATTAAAGGACATGAAAGATCAAATAAGTACAAACATAATTATAATGGGAGACCTCCACACCCCACTATCACAAATAGACAGATCAACTAGACAAAAAATCAACAAAGAAAATCAGAACTTAATCAAATCTGTGAAAAAATGGACCTAGCAGATGTCTACAGAGTGTTCTACCCCACAACATCAGAGTACACATTCTTCTCAGCTGCACATGGGACATTTTCAAAAATAGACCACATACTAGCTCATAAAGCATACTTAACTAAATGTAAAAGAATTGAAATTATCCCATGCATACATATTACCAGACCATGGTGCAATGAAATTGGAAATCAATGGTAAAAGAAACAAAAAAACCCCACATAAACACATGGAAATTAAATAACGTCCTCCTGAACAACAGCTAGGTCACAGAGAAAATTGAAGAAGAAATTAGGCAATTTATACAATTAAACAATAATGCCAATACAACATACCATAATTTATGGGATGCAATGAAAGCAGTGCTATGAGGGAAATTCATTGTGTTGAACTCCCACATCAGAAAAACAGAACAAGGGGCTGGGGACTTAGCTCAGTGGTTAGAGTGCCTGTGAAGCAAGCTCAAGGCCCTGAGTTTGATCCCTGGCACCAAAAACAAACAAACGAACAAAAAACAAAAAACACACACAAAAAACCAAAAACAGAAACAAAAAGCAGAATGAGCTTAAATAAACAACCTAATGTTCAACCTCAAACTTCTAGAAAAAGAACAAACCAAACCCAAAGCTCATACAAGACAGGAAATTATAAAGATCAGAGCCAAAATTAATGCAATTGAGACTAAGAAAACAATACAAAGATTCAATGAATCAAAGAGTTGGTTCTTTGAAAGATTAAATAAAATTGACAAACTCCTATCCAATCTTATCAAAAAAGGAAAGAAATGACTCAAATTCATGCAATAAAAAATAAAAAGGGTGAAGTCACAGCCGACCCTGCAGAAATCCAAAGGATTGTCAGTATCTACTTCAAAAACCTATACTCAAACAAGATGGAAAACACTGAAGAAATGGACAGATTCTTAGATATATACAAATTATCAAAGTTGAGTCGAGAAGAAATAAAAATGCTAAATAACTGATTATCATCCACTGAAATTGAAGAGGTAATTAAAAACCTACCAACAAAGAAAAGCCAGATCCTGATGGATTCACTGCTGAATTCTACAAGAAATTTAGAGAAGATCTAATACGACTACTCCTCAAATTCTTTAAGGAAATTGAAAGGGAACCAGTACTCCCAAAATCATTCCTGGAAGCAGGCATCACCCTGATACCAAAACCAGAAAAGGATCCAACCGAAAAAGAGAACTACCAATTTCCCTAAAGAACATAGATGCAAAAATTCTTCATAAGATACTGGCAAACAGAATACAACAAATTACCAAGAAGATTATACATTACAACCAAGTGGGATTCATCCCAGGGATGCAGGGATGGTTCAGCGTATGCAAATCAATAAATGTAATACACCATATGAATAGAGTCAAAGACAAAATCACATGATCATCTCAATAGATGCAGAAAAAGCATTTGACAAGATCCAACACCCATTCATGAACAAAAATCCTACAGAAATTAGGAATAGAGAGTCTATACCTCAGTCTGATAAAAGCCATCTATGACAGTCCAACAGCCAACGTCATACTAAATGGTCAAAAACTGAAAGCTTTCACCCTAAATTCAGGAACAAGACAAGGCTGTCCACTATCACCACTCTTACTCAATATAGTTCTGGAAACATTAGCCAGAGCAATTAGGCAAGAGAAAGAAATAAAAGGAATAAAGGTAAGAAAGGAAGAAGTTAAACTCCCATTATTTGCAGATAACACGATACTCTACATAGAAGATCCCAAAAACTCCACCAAACAACTTCTAGGTTTAATAACCAGATTCAGTTGTGTAGCTGGATACAAAATCAACACCTAAAAATCAATAGCATTTCTATACACAAATAAACTCACTGAGAAAGATATTAGGGAGGATACATCTTTCATAATTGCATCAAAAAAAATTGAAATACGTAGGAATCAATCTAATGAAGGAAGTAAAAGATCTTTAGCATGGAAACTATAGTACTCTAAAAAAGAAAATTGAAAGGGATGTCAGAAAATGGAAAGACATCCCATGTTCTTGGGTAGGAAGAACCAATGTAATTAAAATGGCCATACTTCCTAAACTACTATACAGATTTAATGCAATTCCAATCAAAGTACCAATAACATACTTCACAGAATTAGGGAAAGCAATCATGCATTTCATCTGGAACCAGGAGAGACCAAGAATAGCAAAAACAATTCTGAGCAACAGGGCCAAGGCAGGGGGAATCACAATCCCTGAATTGAAATTATACTACAGAGCTACTGTGATACAAACAGCATGGTACGGGCAAGAAGACAGACCTGAAGATCATTGGAACAGGGTAGAAGACACAGAAACAACTCCAAACACACTCAAATATCTCATCTTTGACAAAGGAGCCAAACACCCTTACTGGAAGAAAGATAACCTCTTTAATAAATGGTGCTGGAAAAATTGGCTTGCCACATGCCGAAAACTAAAATTAGATACATGTCTCTCACTATGTACTAAACTAAAATCAAAGTGGATCAGAGATCTATACATTAAAACAGAAACACTAAATCTGCTGGAAGATAGAATAGGAAGAACTCTTGAAGACAGGGGTAGGAAAAAACTTTATGAACAAAACTCAGACTGCATGGGAAACAACACAAAGGATCAGCGCTTGGGATCACATCCTATTAAAAAGCTTTTGCACAGCAAAAGAAATCACAGCAAAAGGAAAAAGAGTGGCACGAAAACACAGAGTGGGAAAAAGTTTTGTCTAACCATTCCTCAGAAAAAGGACTAACATCCAGAATATATAAAGAACTAAAAAAAATCAGACCCCTCAAATTTAGAGACCCTATCCAAAAATGGGCATCTGAAATGAATAAACATTTCTCAGACGAAGAAATAAAAATAGCACATAAATATATGAAAAAGTGTTCAACATCATTGGTCATTCCAGAGATGCTAATTAAAACAACCCTAAGATTTCATCTCACTCCAGAAAGAACAGCTATTATCAAGAAATCAACTGATAACAAATGTTGGCGGGGCTGTAGGGAAAAAGGATCCCTCATGCACTGTTGGTGGGAATGTAGGCTGGCTCCAGTCATTGTGGAAATCAGTGTGGAGATTCCTCCAAAAACCACAACTAGAGGTTCCATTTGACCCAGCTACTCCTCTGCTTGGTATCTTCCCAGAAGAATTAAAAATATCGTACCACAGTGATATATGTACAACCATGTTTATAGCAATACAGTTTGTAATAGCTAAGTATTGGAAACAACCCAGATGCCCAACGACTAATGAATGGCTAAAGAAGATGTGGTTTTTCTATACAATGGAGTATTACTCTGCCATAAAAAAGGATAAACATGAGCTATTTATAGGTAAATGGATGTACCTTGAGAACATACTCTTAAGTGAAATAAATCAGACACATATGAGTATTGAATTGTTTCTCTGATATGAGAAAGCATAAGTGTAAATAAGGACAAAAAAGTATAATAGATACTAAGTAAAAGAAGGATAATATTCAATGGGAAGAGAATTAGAAAGGGAAGGGGAGAAAAGAAGGAAAGGAAAAAGAAAAGAAAGGGAAAAAGGGGAAAAATGTAAATAAAGCTACTGTAAATAGGGAAGGGGTGCAGTGGAGGGGAGGGGGTGTGGAAGGGGGGTGGGGAAGAACGGGGGAAACCAAGATGTATCATGTAGAGGTGCAAATTAATTACGATGAATGTGATTACTATGTACACAATGTACCAATACATGTTCTTGGTTAAAAAGAATAATGATAATAATAAAATGTCCTTTTAAACATAAAAATAAAATTTGGGTAAACAAATGTTGAGGCCAAATTCTCTGATCTTGAAAGAGGAGAGTTGTATAAGGCTTCCTAGACTAAGCCACTTGGTCTCCAGTGCTCTGCCTGGTCCTTC
>PVJO010034637.1:0-10727 GCA_004026905.1 Hystrix cristata | reverse complement strand
TGTTGGGTTCCCATTGTGTATGGTGCTTGTTTTATTCCTTCTGCTTTCAAGATTTTCTTTCTTGTCTAACATTATGACTATGATACGTTGTGGTGTGGATCTCTATATTTATCCCGCTTGGAGCTCATCGAATTTCTTGGATATGTATATTAATGTTTGTCATTAACTTTGGTATATCGTTAGCCTTAATTCCTTCAGAGACTTTTTCTGTTTCTGTCTCTTTCTAAATTCATTATGTATACGTTTGCACAATTGATGTTTCCCGTGTCTCTCCAAGGCTCTGTTCACTTTTTCTTCCCTCTCTTTCAAATTCTCTGCCAGTCTCCCTTCATGCTTGCTTATTCTTAGTTATACAAGTTTGGGTATATGGTCGAACTCTCTAGTTATTCGTTTCAGTTACTGTGTTTGTCAGCTTCTGAATTTCCATTTGATCTGACCTTGATTTTCATACTGTCCTCTTTAAGCATGTTCTCTACTTGATGAGACAGGCCACCATGCCTTCTTTTACTTCTCCTTATGCATGGCTTTCTTTTGTTCTTTGACAGTTTTGCAATGTGTTCCTCAAAGTTTTTGTTTGCTTATACTAACATCTGGACTCTTTCAAAGTTTCTTTTGCCAGCTGTTTTTTCTTGTGTTTGAACATACTTTCTCTTTATTGTATGTCTCATTTTTTGTTGAATCCTGAACATTTTAGATAACGTATCAACTCTGCATATTGAGTTATCCTTCTTTTTTCTCCTCTTTCTATTTTACTGATTCTTTCTTGGAAGTTAGACAGAATACTTAAAACTGTACGTAGAATTGGAATATAGAGATAAAAAGTGACTATGATTAAAGATTTGGGTACTCTGATATCTGGTTTGTAAGCTTAGTGGTGTAGTCTCTTTTGTTCTAGTTGTTTATGAATAAATGTTTCCATATAGATGTATTATCACAAGCATTTTTATAAGTCCTGAGGGCTTGTGTTAACTATGCAGTTTGTATTTCTATATTTATAATTGTGTTCCTTTTGTAATAAAATAGTCTTCTCTTTCTTTGGTTGGGGTTTTCTGGTGGTGCCAGTGATTGGACCCAGAGCCTCCTGAGTGTTAGGAGCACTGTTCCGTGGAGTCGGACCCCACCTCACTGCAAGGTGATAGTGTAGCTGATTGCAATGCTGCTTTCCTTTTGTAGGTTACACCCATGTTTGAAGACTGGGCAACTATTGATTGGTATCGATTTTTTTGTTTATGGGAGAAGTTGCCAACTTCTATGAGAAGAGTGGCAGAGCTGGTGGGAGTTGAAGAAGGGTTCTTGGCTCGCTGTGTGAAAGGAAAAGTAGTAGCCAGAACTGAGAGACAGCACCGGCAAATGGCCATCCACAAAAGGTAAAAAAAAGCATGGGGACTCCGCAGCAGTCAACACGGCATCTGGCACACAGTAGACATCCAGGTGACTGTAGTCACTTTCACTGTTAAAAAAAATTACGATTTTACCTGACTGTAGTAAAATTTTTCAGTTTCTTGTATTTACTGGATTTACTGATATTTGAGTTTCTTCCTACAGCTTATAATTGAGCAGTCATTACATATGAAATTCTTTTAAAGTGGAATTTTTAATTATTTCCCTGTCTTGATATGAATCAGAACTGCCAATTTATTGTGGCTTCATCTGGAATTGTGCTTTCTAGCACTATTAGATGTATATCAATACCAGTAGAGAAAAGATAAGTAAAAGATTCAGATGGAGCTGGGGATAGTGGCTCAGCAGTCAGGAGACTGAAGCAAAAGGATCGCAAGTTTGAGCCCAACGTGGGCAACTCAGTAACTTAGTGAGACCCTGCCCTAAAAGGAAATGAAATAAAATAAGTGTTAGGGATATAGCTTAGTGCGAAGGCCATTGGTTTCATCCCCAGTCCTCTAAAAAAGAGAAAGAAAAAAGATCCAGATAGGAAAATTGTACAGGTATTTGCCTTCTTTGAAATATAGTAAAATTATTTTTCTTATAATGTTTACAACACAGTCATATACATTTTATAAGAATTTATACCCTTGGATTACTTGTATCACTGTTGACTTTCAAATCAAAGCTGGAGTTTATAATCAGGTTCAGTCATTTTATTGAAATATGATTAGATAATCATATAACTATATATTAGGTCTTTTAAATCTTTGTGTCATAATTCTTTAACCATGTCTTATTTCTTAAATTAATCAGTGGTACTGAAATATGAGGTCTTCGTTGTTATTATACTGATGCTAGTTCTGTGCTCTAGTACTGTGGCATATCAAAAGTAACCTCAAAAAAACTTTTTTTTGGTATTGTTTTTATTTTTTGAGACGGGGTCCTCTATGTAGTTCAGACTGGCCTTGAACTCAATATGTGGCCTAGGCTGGCCTCAAACTTGCAGTGATCCTCCTGCCTCAGCTTCCCAAGTGCTGTGATTACAGATGTGTGCTACCACACCTGGCTCAAAACTAATTTTGTAAAAATTGATCTCTGTCATTATCCACTAACCGTATTTCTTGTTAGGAATCCTCAATGGGTAAATTGTTACCTTTTTAGTTGTTTGTTGGTTGGCAGTACACATTGTACTTTCATATTGGACATAGTGATTTCTTACCATACTTTTGGTGATTTATTTTTAGGTTTTTCACCAGTCTTGTGCTGTTAGATTTAATCAGTGAAACTCCCCTAAAGGAAATTATTCAGAAATATGGATGCAACCGGGGGCAGATTCAGTCTTTGCAGCAGTCAGCTGCTGTTTATGCAGGTGAGTTAAACAAAAGCTCTCACGTTGATTTAAGACTGTATAGTTTGAGGTCATCAAGATTACTTTTCTAAAAATTCCATTATGTTGTCAGCTTCTCTAAAATCTCCTTAATTTTGTTATCTCTGTTATCATCAGATCTAAAACTATGGCTCCTCTGGGCCCAGAACTCTGTAGAGACTCGGCCCGAGCTGAGTGTTCCCTCCATTGCCAAGCAGCCCAAGGACCCTTTCTCTCCCTGTTCTTCACCCCATTCTTTCCGTTACAAAAAGTAACCAAGTTCTCTGGTGTATCTTTTCACAAACTACCGATTAACACATGTTGAGAACAGCGATGGCAGATGGAGAAGATTTGTGGACTCCTGACTGTTCTGAGTATTATTTCTTCTCCTAAGAAGCACTAGTGTGCTATAATGTGTGAAACCCCTATCCTCTAAGCTAGGCAAACAGAAATTCTGGGTCTAATTTTACTAAGGGATCCTTTAAGCTATTAGGAAGGAAACGCTGGGCTTCTAGGAGTTGTGCATATTTCTGTATGTCAGGATTTTGTTGTGAAGTGTGCATAGGAGGGAGTGCAGCAGAGAAGACGGGGCAGAGGGTGGTGAGAACTGAGGGACTCACTCTTCAACCCCATGACAGCAAAGGTCTAAGACTTCATTTAGGGTTGATGTGACTTTCATAATGACTTGGCACTTGGCTGTCCTGAACTCTTTATTTCAAGAGGGTAAAGTTGCTGAGCTGGGCACCGTTTCTTGGAGAAAATAACATGGGAACTTCACTTTTTGTAATTCTCTCAGCACTTGAATATTTAAATCAGCTCTCATTCTTCTCTAGGTAGAAAAACTCCTTTACTTGTTCCGTTGGAGTTCAGTCTTCCTTAAGAAAGTAAGAAAGGGAGAAAGTGAAGGAGAGGACGGGCTAGGGTGATGTCTTTTTTTGTTTGTTTTGTGTTTATGTGCTATACCTCAGTTTTCAAATGGTAAGCCTATGTGCTCGCTTCGGCAGCACGTATTTTAAAATCAAATGGTAAGTTTAGAATTAAGAATAAAAGAGATGGGGCTGGGGATTTAGTTCAGTGGTTAGAGTCCTTGCCCCAGCACCCAAAAAAAAAAAGAATAAAAGAGATGCCATGTAATGTGTTTAGCACATTTATTATCCAATTATCTAAACCCTCAGGGTATATCTGCTCCCTTGTTAACTTGTCCCTTGGGCCTTGCTGAACCTTACAATTCTGCAGGAAAAAACAAACCCCCAAAACAAACATCTAAGAAATGGAGAATTGGTTTATCAGAAAATTTTAATTCCACGCATATTCTTTGAATGTTCTAGGGATGATCACAGTATTCTCCAGCCGTCTGGGCTGGTACAACATGGAGCTGTTACTTTCCCAGTTTCAGAAGCGCCTTACCTTCGGCGTCCAGCGGGAGCTGTGTGACCTGGTCCGGGTCTCCTTACTTAATGCGCAGCGAGCCAGGTTCCTCTACGCTTCTGGCTTCCTTACTGTGGCAGATCTTGCTAGAGCGAATGTTGCTGAGGTGGAGGTGGTTCTGAAAAATGCTGTACCTTTCAAAAGGTAAGAAAGTCCTCTCCCCACATAGGCTTATGAAATGACAAATCATGTTAGTTTTTAAAGCAATAGATAATATATCAAACTATTTTCCTCTTAATCTCATGATGTACTTGGTGTAAATGCAAGAAAATATGCTTCCTTTTCCTGCATGAGGATTGTATTTTATTTTATACATTTTATGAATATTGTATAGCTGAAAAATCCATTTCTAAAATGATCATAATTCTCCTCTGGGAAGATCGAGTGAATGTATCATACTAATGCTTTCTGGTTTGAGTTTTAATTCTTGCTATGTATCCAGGCTCATTTTAAACTTTGTTTAGTCAAGAGCACTTTAAAATGCATTCTTCTCGAACGTTGTTTGGAACTCTAGTCCTCAAAACAGTTTGTGAAAGGATACTTCCTTGACTATTTTGTGTGTGTGTGGGGGGGGGTGTGTTAACCAGTTCATCGAATGGGCTGAACTCAGCCTAAAATCAAGTGCTAGCAGGGTTGGGGATTTAGCTCAAGTGGTAGAGCACTTGTTTAGCAAGTGCAAGGCCCTGAGTTCAATCCCTAGCACTGTGCCTCCCCCTGTACACAAATTAGGTAGATCTCGTATTTCCTCTTCCATTTACCTTTTTTCTTTTGTAAACTTAAGATTTGAAATGGGAAGGGAGCTGAGTGGGGAAGAGGCAGAAAATTGCCCTTGTTAGTGGTATTTGTTTCTATGTCTCTGCTGGTTGTCAGATGCTGGCTTGTGTCCAAATTCTCCCTCTTACTCTAAGGACTTTTTTGTTGTGTTTTGGGGAGCACAGCTTTTTACTACACCCCGACTAATGAGATCCGTAGTGCTGAATAATGGTATAATGGAAGTGAGGTTTCTAGTTTTGATGGACATGGGGTCTTTTGGAAGTGAGTGTCTTTCAGAAGGCCCATAAAGTGAAAAGGTAGCTTGGAGTTGATGGTAGGTTCAAATGCCTCTCAGCTTTAACTGTTGGTAGTTTTCACATTATTATTTTTTTTAATCAGTGCTCTGGTTAAAAGGTTCCATATGTTTTTAGTACTCTGTCTCCAATTTTGTTTTTTTCCTCTCTCTCACTCTTAAACCCTTAGTGTGTGATTACAGTGCATTAGTTTTTTCAAGCATGCATATGGTGTCATCACAGAAATTTCTGGTCTCACTTTTTGAATGCGTTAGGCCATTACATCATATTTGTGCCTATATTATTAATTTAAGGTTATATTTTCAAATAATTAAAACATTTTTAATAGTTTCAAAGAAAATCTTTTTAGAATGTTTTATACTTTTTAAAAGAGAATATGTTTTAATCTTTTTTGATAACTGTCACATTAGGTAGGCCCTTTATCATTCTTCTAATACAACTGCATTGTATGGCAGTGGTATCGACAGGAGCTATTGAAATGTGTGACTGGGGCCGGAGATTTAGCTCAAGTGGTAGAGTGCTTGCCTAGCAAGCACAAGGCCCTGAGTTCGATCCCCAGCACCCAGGGGAAAAAAAAAAAAAAAGTGTGACTACTGAACGTTACTGTTGTGCTCTCTGATGTGTAATTTTCCTGCATCAGCCTTTCAGCTGATTAGCTGGTACTTCTCATCACTCTCGTTTTCATTAGTCTCTTCCTATTCTGTAGGACACAGAGACTGAAGGAGATGTTGTAGGTTAAATAGCTTCAGCTTTTTGAAACTGCTCACCCCAGTCTGTTTGAGAATTAGGTCTATTTTAGAATTAGTAGTTTTGTCACTTTGAGGAATTCCTCTGGCTGAAGTCTACCTAGAGTGTGATTTAAAACTGCTCCAAACGTGTTAGTCACTTCTGGAGCGTCTGATTTTCCTGGAATCTTTGGGTACAAACATCCATGCACAGAATGGTCTTGATAGTTCCTGACATAAAGAAAACCATGCATGAAAGTGTCTCTGGATGGGAATAGCACCCTGCAAATGATCCATAACCCTACAGAAAGTCTTCTGAAGGCGTATACATTTTTAAAAGTTCAACTGAAAACTTGCTTACTGTTTATAAGTACATCTTGGGGATCACTTCTACATTATTGTGAGGTTGTTGCTGCGCCTCTTCTGAAAGCCTGGAACTTTTATTGATCAAAATTATTGATGCCCGTAACTTTATACATCTACATCATGTGCCTCATGCAGTACACCGAAGAGGCAATATTTCTCCTGGGTATTTTTTGTCTTTTTAAAAAGTGAATTAATTTTTTAAATTAACAAATAGAAATGTATATATTTATCATGTACAACATGCAGTTTTGAAATTCGTATACATTGTAGAATGGCTAGGTTGAGATAATTAAAACATGCATTACCTCACATCCTTATCATTTTTTTGGGATGAGAGCACTTAAAAATCTACTCTCAGTGATTTTCAGTAATACAGTATTATGTTATGCGTTACTCCTGAGATATTCTCAGCAAAATACCTCACGATTTAATCATAAGGAAACATTAACCAAATCTAAATTGGGATATATTCTGCAAAATAATTTGCCAGTACTTTTTAAGAATATTATGATCTTGAAAAACAGACTGGGGACCTGTTTCTAATTAAAGTAGAATAAAGAGATGGGCCAACTCAATGTGCCGCCTGATTCTAGATGGGTAAGCACGTGCTGTGCCACTTGAGCTAACTTCCCAACCCTTCTGATTCTAGATTGGGTTAGAAAAATGACATCAATGGAACAATTGATGAAATTCAAATAAAGTATATTCAATACATGTAGTATTGTATTCATGTTAATTTTCTGGGTAGAAATTGTATCCTACAGCCTTCTTTTTAGTGCTTAATACATTAAAAGCCATCTCCAGTATTTTACCATTACCAGTAATCTGCTGTGAATACCCTGTGCATGTATATTTTTATGTTATTGGAACTATTTCATCAGGATAAATTCCTCACCATGAGATTTCAGAAGGTAAATGGATAGGTAGGTGGCTTTGTTAAGGGAGTCAAAATTGCCCTGCAGAAGGGTCACACCAAGTTGCCTGCTCTCCAGAAATGCACTCCTGGAGAGATGGGCACATTTAATTGACCCATCTCTTTATTCTATTTTAATTATAAACAAATCCTCAGTCTTTTTTTTCATTATTGTGATTTTTTTTGGGGGGTGCCGGAGATCGAACTCAGGGCCTTACACTTGGATTGAGATATTTTTGAAAAGCACTGGAAAATTATTTTGCTTTAGATTTGTCTGTTTCCTTATGATTGAATTAATGTTAGGTATGGTAGTCAATGCCAGTCATCTCAGAGCCTCGCCAACAGAATCATTCTATTGTTAGAGCTTTTCATTTCCACCACTCTGATACGTAAGACATTGTAGCTTATTGTGCTTTTCATTTGTACTTCTCTAATTTTGTTGGCAAACATCCTTTCATCCTTTCATATTTCAGGGATGTTATAATATCTTTACGAATTATCTGATTAGGTCTGGGTTTTTTTTTGTTTTGTTTTGTTTTTTCCTGGAGACAGGATCTCGGCATATACTGCAAGCTGGCCTTGAACTCACTATGTAGCCCAGGCTGGCCTTGAACTCTCAGCGATCCTCCTGCCTCAGCCTCCTGAGTGCTAGGATTACAGGCATGTGCCACCATGCCTGGCAGGTCTATTCCTTATATTTTTACTGGATTTTGTTGTTCTCCCTCAAAGATTTTTTTTAAATTTTTCAAATTGATTAGGATTTTTAGCCCTTCATTTGATGTATATATTTCAAATGTTTTCTTACAATTCATCAGTTGGCTTTTGATTTTTATCATATTTTTGGCAGGAAGGATTATTTTTCTGTTATCTGTCTGTCTATCTATCCATCTATCTTGGTTTTTTTGAAACAGGGTCTTGCTATGTAGTTCAGGCTGGCCTCAAACTTGCCAAATCCTCCTGCCTCAGCCTCCTGGAATTACAGGTGTGCACATCACACCCGGCTTCTATCAATTTATTTTTACAAGTCTTTTCCTTTTTTGCTTTTGAACTGAGTCATAGTTGGGAAGCCTTTCTCATACTAAGATTAAAGAGAAATTTACATACAGTAAGACCCCACACCGGCTATATGTTCTATGACTTCCCATCACTAAACAAAACAGTGCTAAATGAGGTCATCTTAACATGTAAACAGTGGGATAACCGAAGCAGAACAGAGAGTAAGAAAATTTATCAATTTTCTTTGTTTTATTACATTATTTATATACATTTTTATTGCTAATAATGATTTTAATTCACAAAACATTCATAAAAATCTAAAAAATTCATAACAATTTAAGTTTTTGATAAGGACTGTTCTTCATTGGAAATTTTTTTGTTTCTTTTGTAATGAAGCAGTCTAATGCTGTTTGCCTTTTCTGGTTTCATTCAGAAAGTGATTGTCAATAGCAAGACATCACATCAGTGACACTGTGTCTTTGAACTACTTTCAAAGTTTGGATCATTTTGTATAAACTGATCCACAGTTTCTGTTACAGTCGCTAAACTTTTTTAGAAAATCCGTTGAAAGTTCTTTTTGCTCCTCATCTTCAGGAATGTTTATTTAATCAAGCTAGTGATGAGTATATGTTTGTTGGTCTGGTCTGATTCATTTTGCGGTGACAACAAACCCGCCGCCGTGAGGCCGTCGGAGGTCGAGATGTCACATGACTGAGTCCTGATGTCGCAGGTTGCACGACAGTGAAAGCCCAGATTTTACCTGCTTTTATGTAACTGCATAATATCAAAACAGCGTTAAGCAGAGCAGCGTTAAGTGAGGTCTTACTGTATTTTCTTCTAGTTTTAATTGGGGTCTTACTGTATTTTTCTTCTAGTTTTTAGATTCCTGATGCATTTACAACTTAATTTTATGTATAATGTGAAGTCTAGATATAATTTTGTCTTTTTCCCACTTCTTACAAAGTTTTCTTTGTCCCAGTGATTTGAGGTGTTACCTTCACAATATACTAAATATTCGTATGTACTTAGGGCGATTTCTGGACTCCAGCTTACTGTTGTTTTTGTCAATTCATGAGGCAGTACCATGCTTTTAATTATACAGGCTTTATCCATAGAATGTTTTAGTGTTTAGTAGGCAAGTTCCCCCTTAAAGTTTTTTAGTATTTTTCTGGAAATTCTTGAATGTTTGCCATGTGAAATTTATGATGCTTTGCTAGTTTTATTGGGTTGGGTTAAAATTTAATTTGTGGAAAACTGACACCTGTTTAATACTGAATCAATTTATCCAAGAAGAGGAGGTTATCTTTCCATCTTTATTTAGTCTTTGTATTTTTCAAGAATTTTAAAAAGTTTTATGATATAGATTTCTTAGATTTCTTGTTAATTTTATTCCTATTTGATCTTTATTGTTATTTTAGTTGGTAGTTGTCTTACAGTAATCTCTACATAGTTATCATTTAAGAAAGCTATTGATTTTTATGTATTTTTAAATCCTGTTACTTTCTGAATTCTTTTATTATTTAAGTTACTTTTGCTATTGACTCTCTAGGATTTCCTAGGTACATGCCTTATCATCTGATGAGACTGGGTGTGCGATCGGGTAGTGTGGCCCTAGACAAGTGCTGTACCATTATAGATGATACAGTAGAGATATTTTACGCCTTCCTTTCTGGTTCTTATACTTTGATTTCTCTTGCCTAATTGAATTAGTTAATACCTATATACAGTATTGAATAGTAATAGAAATATTGAACATTTTTGCTTTGTTTACTGACTAAAGCTAGTACATTTTGTTCATAAGTTCTAGCTTTTTTGCATTGAAGTCTAAGTTTTATGTGTAACATATCTACAGGGAAGTCACTGATGTCTTTGTGACCTACAATATGATCAATACAATGTAAATATATTTTTCTATAATAAAGGTGTAACATTTGGAATATATTCATACAAAGTCTACCTCACTGGCTATGTTTAATGGATTCTTTTTTCTTTTTCTCTCCATTCCATGCACGTACAGACATGTTCCTTCTGTCTTTTGGTAAGAATAGTTAGTCTACTATTCTGTTACTAGTCTACTGTTTCAGTGCATTTCTTTCTGTCTCCTGTAATCTTCTATAATATTTGCTTCATAAAAGTGGTTATTTGTTATTTGGTGTGTAAATATTTATATCTTCTTTGTGATTGTGGTTTTGAGCATTAACAGTATCCTTCTTCGTCACTTTTAAAAGCCTTTTTGGCTAGAATTGTATTTTATCTAATACTGGGTTATCTTTTTCTGCTTTTCTTTGGTTGGGAATTTCTTTGCTTTCCCTGTTTTTTTTTTTTTTTTTTTTTTTTTTTTTTTTTTTTTTTTTTTTTTTTTTTTTTTTTTTTTTTTTTTTTTTTTTTTTTTTTTTTTTTTTTTTTTTTTTTTTTTTTTTTTTTTTTTTTTTTTTTTTTTTTTTTTTTTTTTTTTTTTTTTTTTTTTTTTTTTTTTTTTTTTT
>PVJO010034636.1:0-10792 GCA_004026905.1 Hystrix cristata | reverse complement strand
TAGGGTAAAGGTAGTGTTATGAGTTAGCATTTGTATTAATTTTCTGGGATATCACACAGAATCTCAGGAACTGGGTGACTTAAAACAGCAGAAAATTATTCTCACAGAATTTTGGAAGATAAAACTCCAAACATAAGATTTCAGCAGAATCATTTTCTCGCTGAAACAAGATAGGGAGAATTCATTCTTTCTTCTGACTTCTCAAGGTGGGCATCATTTCTTTGCTTTTCCTGGCTTTCAGTGGCGTAAATCATATCCCTGTTTCTGTTGCTGTGTCGTATTTACCATTTGTATACGTGTGTGTGTGTGTGTGTGTGTGTGTGTGTGCTTTCTCTGACACCCGCCAGAGAAAAGCAGGAGTCCACATTACTCCAGCGGGACCTCACTGAGCCAAGTACATCTGAAATGACTCTACTTCCAAATCAAGTTCTATTTTGAGGTCCTGGAGGTGAGGCTTTAAATATCTTTTAGAAGAGGTCAATATAACTCATAATGTCTTACCATTGCCTTCCAAAACCCACGTGTTAACCCATTTGAGCATCAACTATTAGACTCAAATAAGTATCATCAATTTAAAATGTTCTGAATTTCTTTGTCTAAATCTCATACATCAATTATGATTCAATCTGGAAGTTTGCTTCATTTGAGGGCAAAATTTCTCTCCATCTGTGCTAATATAAAAACAGAAAACAAGTCATCTGATTCCAAAATACAGTAATAGGAAAGGCGTAAAATAGATATTCTTACTTCAAAATGGAGGAATCTGAAGGCGAAAAGTGTCATGAGTCCCAAGTGTGCTTGTACCTAGCAGGACTTATGTTACTGGGTTTCAAGGCATGAAAATACTCCAGTAGGGCTGCTGCTTGGATGCGAGGGCCTCCTGGAGCGATGGTTTTGCTGCTTGCCCCACCAGGGCAGCATCTGTTCTTTCTCACCAGAGTCTGGAGATTTGGAGTCCAGATGTGTGAATCGTTAGTTCTGTCTTTGGAGTGTTACCTTTACTTGTCCTATAGCTCCCATCTATGGCTTTTCTGTTGGTGGTTGGCAATGTTTCTTCCGCTTTGAAATTGTCAAAATCTTTGTAAATCTGGCATGCCTTACCCAGGATTCTAAGCCATCAGCCAAGAGGGTGCTTCGTGAATGTTCCTGGACAGCTTTCACTTTCTCCCTGACTTATGCTAAAATGATTGATTAAACCATGCAGAATATGTCTAGCCTCCTTAGAAAACGATGTCCAGCCACAATCTCAACCTTTCACTAGAGCATGCTACATGGACACAGTGAAACTCTTTAAAGCCTCAAGTGCTTGTTTCTTTTTGTTTAAAACTACATTCTTCAATTGCTCCTTTTTTCCTCAGTATAGTATAAGCAACAGGAGAAACCAGGCTTCACTTTCCAAATTTGGTTTGAAATATTCTCAGCTAAATATCTAACTGCATTGCTTAGAAGTACAGGTGCTCCTTGACTTCAAATGCAGTTACGACAACAAAGTCATCATACATTGGGAATACTGTAATTTGAAATAACATTTAATACATCTAACCTACCAAGCATCATGGCGTAGCAACTCAGTGTATAGTAAAATGTTAGTTTATCCTCCAGATCACGTGTCTGACTGGGATCTCTCACTACCATTACCCAGCACGGCAGAAAGACTTAATTATAACTTCATTAATGACATCTGCAAGGCCTCTATTTTCATATAAGATCACATTCTGAAGCACTGGTATGGACATTTAAATATACCTTTTGGGAGACGCACAGTTCAATCCATAACAGTTTTTAATATGGAGTGTTAAGGTCTTACTAAATTAATAATTCTATAGTAACAAGTCATATTCAAATAAAACATATGATACATTTGACATATGGTTATAATGTAACTTCTAAATACTAAATATTTTATCATTTGCTCAGTATTTACAACATCTTGCTGTCCTTTCTGCTATCTACAAATCTGTATTTTTATTGTTTATAATCATTATATCCTGGATAAACTTTCAGATATGGAATGTGACCTGAAAACTGTTATCATAATTAAATATTTTGCACCAATCAAGACCATTGTAAATAATTCAATTTACCTTCAGCATGTCTGGCTAAATTTCTTTGCACTGAGCATATTTGTAATTGATAGTATTGAATGTTGAGCTATGCAATAGGTCCGTATGACTCATTGTGATATTCATCACTGGATAATTTACATCTTATTCTGTCAGTTTCATTTAATGGAAGCAAAGATTTTTCTAAATAATAAAATATGTAAGTATGTTAATGCATTTGTAATAATTAATAATTCTCTTTTATTGAAGCTATGTCCTCAATAATGAATATATTTAATTGATTCCTTGGTGTAGTACAAAAAGCAAATATAGAGATTATTTAAAATGTTATTCTGAAATAATAGGGAATAAATAATGAAGTTTATCATTTTTAAAAATTAATTGTATACTGTCATGAAAATACACTTTGAATAATATGTGCTTTCTTGTTTTTATTAATCACTACCCTTCATTTTTCATAACAGATTTAAAGTTATAAAATTCTAGGTCATAAAGTACAGTATTCCTTTATACTCACTCCCCATTGTTCCTTCAAAATTGTCTTGATATTAACACCTTGCATCCGTGTACTCATTTGTTACAACTGAGGGACTAATATTGATATATTTACTGACTAAAAGTTGACATTAGGATGTACTGTTTGTATAGTTCTATGACTTCTCATACGCATAGTGTCATATTTTTACCCTCACAGAATCATATGTAATAGATTTTTACCCTACAACATTACTAAGTTTTACCTACTCAGTGCCCCATGCACAATACCTGGCAATTTAGTAGCCTCCACATGTTTTTCTTTTGCAGAATGTTTTATGATTAACATAATACAACCTTCAGATTTTTTGGACTTTGTTTCCATCCAGCAAATATGATGTTTCAACTATGTCTTACTATGGCCAGTTAGCTTATTTGTTTTTATTTCCAATTAACATTTCATTGAAAAGATACAGAATAGATTGTCTGTTCATCTATGAAAGGACATTTTGGTTGCTTCCAATTTTGGCAATTATGAGTAAAGGCTGTAGTAACATAGAAACGTGTAGGACCTTTGTCCCGTGGAATATTTTCTTCATTGTCCTTTAATAATACTATGTAAAAAAAATCAGGAGCTAGTACTGTATTGCTGATATTGGTTTCTAATCTTAAAATAAACCTATTTTTACAATTTTAAAAAGAATTTAATGTGAATTTGTAAAATGATATATTTTGTTGCCTATGACATAATAACGTATTATAATCAGCTTTTCATTCCTTGATGTACTCAACAAATTAGATATCAATCATATCCTTAAATTAACACCTAGATTACAGGAAAGGAAGGAGGAGAGTATTCACTGGATATATATTGAATCCAAGGGTTGATAGTAAGCAGTACACATCTATACCTCTTTTACATGTATAGGATAAGGAAATGAAGGTAGCAAAGTAATGTAGCGATGCTAATTAGCTCTGCTTTTTTTTTTTTTTTTACTTTTTGAGCAATTGAAATTCAAACTTAATTTACTTTTACTGCATGGCCATTATAGAAAAATGAAATATTCCTGATTTAATTTGAGGAATTTTAAATTGCATATTAACTGTAAACCATCATTATGCAGATGGATTGTTTTCTTTAATGGATCAAATCATATTCAAAGCATTGCACTGTGACTCTTTATTTTGTCTTATTTTACCAGTTTTACGTTATATAATTACTTCTAATAGAAAATTAGCTAGCCAGTTGGAATGCCAGAAAATAAAGAAGAAACAGAAGAAAGGAAACACTTTAAGTGGTAATGATTTAAGAATTTTTAAAAATTAACAGTAAACACTAAATACAGCTCTAAGAAGCTGGGAAAATATGAATGGAGATAAATATCAAAAATTAATACTTTGATATAATTGATTAGAAATTCACAAAATTCAAAGACAAAGAGAGGTCGTAAAAGGCTGAACGGATGTGGAGGTACACAAAATATTTTTCTTATTGATACATAAATATCAGAATTACAGAGTATTTTCATCAGAAACCACGATAGCAAAAGAGTGGGGTGAATATTTTGCTTGTTTCGTGTAGAATATGTACACACACCTAAATCTCCATACCTAGAGAATTTATCCTTTCATAGAAAAGAAGAAATAAAGACCTCTCCAATGAACAAAAAACGGAAAAACTTTCTGTTACAAGAAATCTTCAAAAAGTATTCTCCCAGGAGAAGGAAATTTATGTGGGTCAGAAAATGGATCTAAAAAGAAAGATAGAATATCACAGATGGGATGAATGAAGGTCATGAAAGTTCTGAATTTCTTATTCTTAACGGATCTAAACTAACACTTTGGTTAAAGTAATGTGGTAAAATGTTTTGGATGAAGACAGTGCATGAAAAGAATAGAAGCGATGTCATAAAGCATGAGAGACACTGGGAATACTTGCATCAATCTGTTTGATCTTCTGTTCTAAAGTCCTATAATCTGGCTGGCTGGGAAGGGGGAACTTTATCTCTCACAGCGCCGCAGCCTGGTAAGTGGGAGATCGTGGCAACAGCAGTCTGGGTGTCTGCTGAGCGGCTGCTGGCTGGGTCATCTCATACAGACCAGAATTACACATAAGCTCTCTGAGGTCTATTAGAAAGAAAGACATAATCTCATTCCTGTGGTCTCTGCCCTCTTCTCCTAATCAATTCCAGAAGAGCCCAGGCCTCAATTCTACAGTGGCGATTAGGACCTTTCTACATAAATAAAAAGGAATGATAAAGAACGAAGGGATCTCTCTTCTATTAGGTATAAACTGGCAATCACATCCTGATCTACTGTATGTGAGGGTGTCTAATTCACGCTTTCACGAAACATTCACATTATTGTCTCCTAGGAAGGATGAGCCAATGAAAAACAGGTACTATAGCTGCTGTATATGTGTCCGTCCAAAATCTGAATGTATGACCTCAAGCCTCAAGTTGATGGTGCTAAAAGTTAAAGTCTTTTCGGAGGTCACTGATGGAATTAAATGACCTTATGAAAGTGGTTTCAAAGAGCAGCCCAGTCCTCCCATACCTTCTGCTAAGCAAAGACCCAGCATCCATCTTTCCCCCTCCGTCATCTGAACACATAGCAGGAAGACTCCGTGTCAGGAACAGGCCCACACCAGACATCAAATCTGGTTTTGTTTCAGGACTTTCAAAACTGAGATATGCATGCTTGCTCTTTGTAAGTTACCTAGTCCAAGGTATTTTGTGCCAGCAGCATAGATGAAGATTCAGTGTAATAAGAAGTGAGACCCTTACTGGCAGGCAAAAGCTGTTGATGAAATGATTACTAATTGTATATGCTCAACTAAGTGTCTTTCAAAAGGGGAGAAACTTGTACATGCGGGGCTACAGAACCTGGTCTTTAGGTCTTTCGCTGCTCTTAGTTTTCCAGTTCATGATTTACACTTACTTGTTAAGCAAATTAGCTACTTAATTTACTATGGAGCTATTTGTTTAGAAACACCATGCTTTTCTGCCTGCCGAGAAGCCCATATAAATTTATAGGCTGATACTATTTTAAGCCATGAAATTCTTCTTGGAAAAAATGATACTTCTGTTGTATACATCTGTAGCAACCTACGATTAATAGCCACCTTTCTTCCAAAATATCTGTATTAATACCCAGGTAAAAAGTGAGCCAAAATCATTATACTTTCTATATTGTACCCTATAAGATGTACAATTTAAAAGATAATACATTTTTGAACATGAACCAAAAATAAAAAGATCAAAAACTGTTTTAGTCATTTTTCTTCAATTCTGATAAAATTATTTTAAAAATTCATATAGGATATCAAAATAATAATTAGAAATTTTCCTAATTTAAAATATGCACTACTAGCCAAGCATAGTGGTGCATGTCTGTAATCCCAGTATTTGAGAGGCTGAGGCAGGAGGATGACTTTGAGTTCGAGGCCAGCCTGGGCTATGTATGAGTTCAAAGTCAGCCTGAACTACATACCAAGACCCTGGCTTAAAAAAAAAACAAAAACAAAACAAAACAAACAAACAAACAAACAAAAAAACCCACTGTACTATTGTGAATACTTTAATTGTTTCATTTATTAAATCAACTTATATTCAATAAAGGAATATATGACTAACCATGGAATCCAAATACATTGTGATATTTACCTTGAACTCTTTTTCATTTGATCTGTTAAGAGTGATGAGTCAGAAGCCCAAGCCAAACAGAGAAAGTTCATTCTATGGATGGAATTTCTTGGTCAAAATGCCCTGAATTTCACCCAACATATTGGACTCTCAAAACTTAGGAATATTCTCTGAGGAACACAACTAGTTTTCCTGATTTGCATTAATTCCATGACTTTTTAAATATGAAAATAAATGTTTATGGTGATATCTGTGCTATTTTATGTTTTGTTAAATGTATCGATAATGTGAAAAATATACAATGAAAAGCATATTTGATTTTCCTACTGTTCCCATAAGTTCCAAACATTCAGAAAAAAACCATAAAAAATTAGTGAATTTGAGTATTATATTAAAAATAAAACCATACTCATTCAATCTTGCCCTTTGCTTTTTTTTTTTTTTTTGCCCTTTGCTTTCTTATTACTTAGAGCAGCAAGTAGAGATTTGCTACCTATGTAAGATAATCATTTAAAAAAAAATTGCTACTTGCTTCAATGGTTGCAATAACCTTTAATTATCAGTGCAAGAAAAGAAAGTTTTCCCCCTAAAAAGTAAAATAACATTTATTTACCTTAAAACGGTTGTTTGTATTGTGTATTTAAAAAAAAATCATGGTTCATTAAATGTTTTGTTTTAAAAACTCAAAGTATTCTAAATTAGACTTCTGATTTAGAAATATTAACAATCTGACTTACCTGGCTTAAAATTTGTCTTCATCTCATTATCTCTCTTCTGTAAAAGATGAGTTGGATTTGATGGAAAGAATGCTTTAGATGTATAAATTTAATTCCCCTTCTTTCAGGGTATCCATTACTTGTAACAGTGTACATAGGAATTTGTTTATTGTTTAGAAACATAAAAACACTGATTTCAAAATGCTATTTGAAAAAATATGTGAATATAGTGAAAGAGGAAAAGGAGAAGAAATGATTTTTGTCTAAATATGAAAACATATAAATACAGATATATGTGTGTATATTATTTATTTCTTTCATATACCCACATATCTACATATGTAGATATGTGTGTGTGTGTATATATATATCTATATATAATATAGATAGATATATATATCTATCTATATTATATATAGATATATATATCTCCTACCTCTGTAGATACAGAGGTGATGGTACTTCAGATACATGATCTTATTTCATATGTTGGGTTACAAAGAAGAGATACTTTTCAATAAAATTAAAGCGTACATAAAATTAGGTAAGTGATTAAATCAGTATTTTAATGAATGAAGAATTATTTATGCCCATTTCATGCTTAGTATCCTGCTTGGTATTCCTTCAATCTATACAATAATATATCCTTCTTTTATTCACTACTTACATAAATTAGTAAATCAGTGAATGCATTTATGTATGTATTTATCTACTTGCAGTACTAGGGATTGGACCGAGGAATGTCCCACTGAGCTACACCCCACTCCTTTTCCTCTGGCCTGACGTCCTTCCACCGGCTCTACTTCCTGTAGGTTCTACTCCGCCCAATCACACGCAGGCTGGTAATCAAACCTTTAGCACCTGGGTCTTCAGGGCACACTCCAGAACCAAATTACAGCAAGCAGTACTCCGTATTTCTTCCGAACAACGCAGGGAATAGAACACACCAAATGATGCTGGTAACAAGCATTACTTACCACGCTGCTTCAATCCAAGAAGCAGCGGGCCAAGAGGGCTCAAGATGGTGATCTGGAGGGGACGCTTTTCTACACTAACTCGGATGTTTTCCCCTCATGACTAGAAGATTTCTAGGCAGCACCATGGTTCTCTTCAAGGTGAGACATTCCAGATCACTTAAAAGTAGACTAAGATTTTCTGGTTATCTCAATTGAACTTGATAGAGCATCTAATGCAGGAAGAGAGTTCTATTGTTCAATGTTTTTTTCCTGTTAGGTCACTTGTCCCCACGAATCCTAACAAGAACAAATAGCCATGTAAGTACAAGCCTCAGAAAAGAATTCAGATGAAAAGAATAGAATGTTAATGAGATTGCTCTATAATAGAATGGATAATGGAAGTGCATGTGAAGAATTTCTGTACTCAACGAAAAGATGGATAGATAGTGAAAGAGAAGCCAATAAATCAGCTAATAGAAAAGCAATAAAAGGAAAGGGAAAACTAATTTCTTTGAGATTCTTACGTGGTGTTCATTCCTTACAGGCTACATTTCCTTATTTATATTGGAAAGAACTGAGACATGGTTTTGTTACATACATACCTCCCCTAATTGAAACCACGTGTAGAATAGTAAAACTTGTATGTTACGGAGGAAGTGGCTGTTGCTGCTCTTCTAACATAAGTATTTGTTTATCTCAGTTTTGCGATGCTATTTTGTAACAATAGGCCCAAATGGAATAAAAATTCACTAAATAATGGCTTAAATATTCAGACTTGTATAGCTTAGGACTACCATCAATTTTTTTTTTTTTGGTTCAGATATTATTCAAACAGAGAACTTTGCTCTTTTTTTCTTTATTGCTAAACACAACCACCAGTTACGGACTTCCTTTATTTCTTTCAATAATTCTTGTTCCCAGCAGGTCATACTCTCTCTGTGTGAAATACCAAACTATAGCAAGGGACCCAGAGAATATAGGAACAAATATGAAGGGTCCTTTATAATCACAACATGTTTATTTATGTATCTTGAATTTTGTCTGAGCCAATAAGCAGGAAACTTATTCCACTCATATCCTTTCAGGGATGATTTAAATGTGTGCAACAGAGGATTAGAAATTACACCAAAGGATAGAATTATTTTTTGAATAGAATCTGGTCCTATTAGTGCTTTAAGTTCTAGAATCCAACTGCAAGCAGACCTATGGCTGGATTCTTATATATATGTGACTGGAGGGAGTGAGGATAAGGGAAGTGCTGGGACAAAGCCCCACATGTAGGCAGTTGCCTGGCATCAAGCAACCATTTATATTCCTAATTTGCTAAGATGATTTTCTTGACTAAATTTGACTTTTTACCTTATTCAGGGACACATTTGATAAGAATTAGTGATACATAGTTTGGCTTAAGGAGTGTTTTGCAAGCTTATATTTCTTCTGAAACTGTCTTTAAAAATAATTCATTCGACTCACATTATTTTGCTAAAGCTTTTATAATTATTATTTACTTACTTTTTAAAAACTATTTGTACTTTGTTCTCACCTATCACTAACTATATTAACAGACATATTTATATCCTTTTGTAATGAATTTTTCCTCTTACTCACTCTGTTTGTCCTATGCAGAGAAAAAGCCCAACTTTCATGAAGCCAGATAATTTTTCATAACATCAAAACGTAATACAATAGAGTGGTAGACAGAATTCTCACCTGGACTCCATGGCCTTTGCCTCTCCTGTTAGTCTCATGTTTATATTGTATTACATGTAAAAGGAATTTCGCCAGTGTAATTATGCTAAAAACCAATGGGCCTTAAGACAGGGAGTCCATTCAATTAGACCTAAACTAATCAAATGAGCTCTTTAAAAGTGAACTTTCCTCTAGACTGCAACAAGAAAAGTCATAGTGACTGGAATCATGAGAAGGGTACAGCGTATTGGTGTTGGCTCTGAGGACAGAAGAGACCACATGTAAAAACCGAATGGCAGCCTCCTGCAGTTTTGTTATTCCTGGTGGACAGTCAAATGGAAGTGGGAATTTCAATGTTACAACCATAAGGGATTGAAGTTGTTTCTAAAAATGTGAAGGAGTTTGGGGGTAACATTTTTTCCAATGCCTACACATAAGAACTCAGCCTTGGAGATACTTAGAAAAATTTAGTATCTTTTAATTCTCTTGTTTCAGAAAGTAAGCAAGGTACCTTCTTAAAGTTCCTTTTAAAATATTAATACTTTTTTTTCTTTTTTTTAACATCTGCACAACTTTTTTTTCTTGGTGTATAAATGCCTTCAAAAATCTGATATATGATTAAGGACAAAAACCACCTATGAGTGGATTCTGGCAAACTTTCAAAAAAGCTAATTTAAATAAGATTATGTAGGACTCAGTGAAAATAAATTTGATTTTGACACTAAAAATAATCTCCCTACATAGATGGAAAATAATAAGTCAGTTAAAAATTATGATAGCCATCTAACTTGGATCAAAATCTAACTTAGATCTAACTTAGATCAAAACAGTAAAGTATGTACTAATATGTAACATTTGGTTCAACTTACGGTTATTCAGTTAGAAATACTAAAATAAACTAGAAAATAAAGTTATTTAAATCTCAAGCTTTTCTGTATGTTCCTAAGTAATTGCATATTTATACAGTCAACTCTGAAATCTATCATCATCTTCGGTGATATTAGAGATTCCTAGCTTCATATTTATTTTTTTGAAATTTTCTTTTCTCTTCACCAGCTCTTTTTACCACTCTGTGCAGAGTCTGGGAGACATTCTTTACAACTCATTATTTTCCTCTCCACAGTAAATTCATTTCCCCCACTCAGGTTACATTTTCTCTTCATTTTCCACAATGGTTAATTCTATTGCCATTTCCTGTGGATTCCATAGTTGGTAAAAATGATTTCTCTGTGAGTGTTTCTGGAGGAGAC